>CM065378.1:22540000-22650000 GCA_033060915.1 Euryodendron excelsum | reverse complement strand
CAGTACTACCATCAGCCTTAGCAGCCTCTTGGCGTTCAGCTTCCAACTCCAGATGACGGGAGATATCCTCAAATGTCCTCACACTATCATTATGAGTCATGTTCTACTTCATGTGCTCTCATTACTGTGGTAAAAAGCGGATAACAAACTGAACTTATTGCTCCTCGGTAAGAATATTTCCTACTCCCCTAAGCTCGCGTATCATGGTTGACATCACTCATAACTGCTACCTCATGGAGTGGTTAGACTTCTTTTGATAGAAATCAAATTTGAGTGTCCACCCGCTCAGTTTAGCAGGAGAAGTTACCCTCTACTTCAGCTTCAAAGCCTCCCAAGTCTCATAGAAAGTCTGGAGTGACTCAAACTTTAGCATAAAATCATTCTCCATGTTGCTCAACATAAAATAACGTGCATCTTGATCTTTAGCCTACCAAGTTTTGTAGAGTTCCAGCTCCCTACGGTGCTAAGCTATAGTACCATGTTCGGGGTCAGTCATCAGATGGTCAATATGAGCCAAAAGACTCTGCTTGTTGAGAACAAACTGAATCTTACGGTGCCAAATGTCATAGTTGTCACCATTCAGCTTCTGTCCCTTAACCATGTTAGCTACTACATTCTTAGATGCCATGATGAACTACAAATAGAGATAAAAGCACAATGATGTAAGAATGATGCATAACACACGTTTTTGCCATAAAAATTTAAATTAAAAAGTAAGACAATTCTCAAAAGTCACGAGATCGAAAGTTCACTATGCTCCAAATCATCTCTCGCGCCATTAATGATTATTATCAAATTTTAATTTAACTAATGCGCAAAAATTGGTTATCGAGAATTAAATCTCTAAGCATTCTCTCAACCAATCAACCTTCCACTAAATAAATTCTTCTAGCCTGTGATAAGTTTTAATTCCTTACTTATAGCATAAATATCATCGCAATAATATTTCTATGCTATCAAACAATTCAAATTATGGAATTAAAACTAACAAATATCACATGGCGTAGCATAGAACATGAATTAAATGTAACTCTAATAATTCAGAACTAAGAAATTAGAGTAACAGCATGCTAACATATTTCATGGCTCAATTTTGAATTTTTTGCAATTTTTTGGAACTTTTAAAGTAATAAAAATATTTAAATAAATTACAAAAAATTATCACAGGTCATCAAAAAATTAATGTCAACACACCAACACCTAGATCAAGTATCCAGAACCACAAAGCACAAAACTCGAGGTTAAGAAACCCATGGACGCGCCCCAACGCGAGCAAGTACACCCCAAAAATCCATTTTTTCCCTTTATTATACAATCTATTTTTAAAAATTAATTTTCCAGTCTAGAGAAAAAATTTAGAAAACATATAATAAAATAGGAAATATTATTTAAAGTCAACACAAAAAAAATGAAAAAGCCCTCGGGAAGTGTGCCCACGCGCCCCAAGCACCACTAGATGAAAGTGGGCGACGCTCAGGGCCAACGTGGTGCCACGTGGCTACCAGGGTAGCGCCATTAGGCTACCAGCATAACTCCACACGCGTGAGCGCATCACGGCCAGCGCAGGCGTGTGGCTCTCACGCGCCACCTTCCCAATGGCTGTTTTTGGTGTGATCGGTGGGGTTGGCTTCGTCTCCATGAGTATAGTCTATTTCTGTCCTTGGTTCGGCTTTGTGGGTCCTCTATCTAGGTGGGTGAGGAAAACGTGCCCCTTGGCGCGACTGGGACAGTTCCAATGAACCCTAGTTCATCTTTTTCAACGAACCAAATTCAAATCAATTCGATCTAAAACTTCAATCCTCCATAACTTACAATATACCCAACGAAAAAATACCCATAATATATCGTTGAAAAAGTATTGAAGAGACGAATACAGCATATAAATTTCATGCTCAGAATCGCAATAGCTAAAAAATTATGAGCCAAGGAAGTGGCTGCCATAAAAATTAGGATTTGAGATTTCTCTCAAGCCACTCATTTGTTTGAGATGAAATTTTCAGATATACTACCATGCATATAATCTACCACATACTGAAATTTCAAGCCAAACGAAAAACGTTTTTCTGGGCCGTCATTAAAGCTCCGTTTGAAGCTTTTCTCAAAAAAAAAGTAAAGAAAAATGCATGCAATCATCCACGAGAGAATTGTAAATGGCTCTAAGTCTACTAACTAAGCGAAAGCAGAATATGGGCTTACCTCTTAAAGCGTGTCCAAGAGCAAGCCCCGAAAGATCAGAAATCTTGAACCAAAAGAACTCCACATGTTTCATGCTCGACTTTGTAAATTTACCTGCGATGGAGTGCAATCAAACTTTTCTTAGAAAGCAAAAAACACTCTCACGATTCACAACTCAAGAGTTTATCTCATTATCAATGTATCTGGGAGAGAGAGAGAGAGAGAGAGAGAGAGAGAGAGAGAGAGAGAGATAGTTTTCTCCAGAGAACCCAAATACTATCATATGTATTCTTAGACTCTGAGTCTCAGAATATACGTAAATACATGTCTGAGGGTTGTAACTTCTAGTTAGGGCATCATGGAAAATGGGGCTAACCACCCATTAGTCATGGGTTGGAGTATGTCCAAGGACCCTCGAATCGGCCCATATATCAACAAGAAGAAACGAAATGGTATAAATAAAATAGTAAGAGGTGTGGGAACTAAACCTAGTAGAAATGTGAGGGAACAAGCATGGGCCGATTTTGTTTTTAAATGGAGTCCCTGAAGAGAGAGGAATCTATTAATCAAGTGAGAGACCCGCAGTTTTGTTTTCTGCGGAGTTTCTAAAGACAGAGGAATCAATTAATCAAGTGTGAGAGAGAAACCACATGGTCCACTCCATGGGGTTAGAGTTGATGTAGGTTAATAGAAATCGTGCTAACCCAAGGAACTAGTATTGTGGTCAAGGCTTGAGACTTGAGAGTTTGTTCCCTCAAAAGTTTTAGGTTCGAAATCTCTTAGGTGTTGTTAATTTCTTAAGACCACCTTCAAGCTCTTTGGCCTTGTAATTATATAATTTGTGCGGAACGGAGAAACTGGACAGACTCTGAGATTAGTCAAGGTGTACTCAAACTAGTTCGGACATTCGATTAGCAAATAAAAAAAAATGAAAATTCTGCTCTCTTACTATATATATTGTCGCCATGGGATTAGAGTTGAAATAGGTTAAGAGAAATGTGCTTGTTATCAGCCAACTTTATTGGCCCCTCTTCGAAATGTGCTTTGCTTACCAGCCAGCTTCGCAGGCCCGTCAGCCAGCTTCGCAGGCACGTGGGACCTATGCACGTGTGTAAAATAATATTTCCTTTTTAACTTTTAATTAGCTACTTCAGATTTAAAAAACTAGATAAAAAAAAGCATAAACAAATTGTGGAAAAATCATAAGAATGAATGTAAGGTATCATAATTCTAGTTAAATTCCCAGAACTCTACGTCGTCGAGACTTAGGATAGCATTTTTCAAAAGCAAGATTAGTATTATTTCTGAAGATGTAAACTGAACAAGTAGAACAATATTTTCAAGTGTACATAACATTTCAACTGAAAAGAATACATAAAAAACAAACAAACAAACGGGTATAGGATAAAGAAAAAAAAGTTTTTTAGATGGTCTAATCTAACAAGAACACCTGCACAATTTGAAGAAGAGAAAAAAATTGCCCCACAACTGCGAGAGCCATCAAGATAAAGTGTCCCAATGTTGACAGTGGTCACCAATTTGGTGGAAATTTGATGACATCAATAACCATTTTAGATGTACGCAATTGTGTCTAGGAAATTTTATTTTTTATCAATAAATACACTTGAGACCCATGCATAATACTAAATTTTAGGACGGAAAATATTATTCTTTTAAAAAATTTGTACAGAAAATTTCTCCAAAATAATGTGGTAGTAACAGTTGCAGTTTTATAATTAAGAATCACTAAAATTGGTATTTTTATTTTAAAATAAATAATTTTTATTTAATCATATAATTTTGATGACAAATTCTATATGAATTTTTTGTTTTAACAGTATAATTATAAGACCTAGGTGGCTGCCGTCGTTACTTTGGGACACATGGTATTCATACTCAACGATAGACCTCTAAGTGACCTTTCACACCTAGACAAATCAGAACCGTCAAGAATCAGGTTCAAAATGTAGAGGAATGATCCCCATGATCCTCTCTAACATCTCAACCTAAGTAATTGCTTCGAGTCTACTTATGTCTGCTATACACCGGTGTGAGGAGTCTTCTTCGTTCCTTGCAGGTCACCGGGACTTGTCGAAATGACACTAATTTATTGCATCAGAATGTATAATAATCAAAAGGAGATAATGTCCTTTCGTTTTGTATCGGCCCTACTGCCTCTAGACCGTTTTACTTTAATCTAACATAATTTCTATCTTTCTTAAAAAATTAAAAATTAAAACAGCACTTCAGGAATAAGAAAGAAAATCAGCAAGTGCGACAGAGTTCACCAAAATTAGAGACAAAGGAATAAGAAAAACAATCCGTTAACCACGTCAGGGTTCTCAGAAAGAATTTAAAAATGGGTTATATGAAAGTCAAACTAGCCAAATGGTGCAAAAAAAAAAAAAAAAACAATCAAACACACATCATATTCCACAAGCTAGTACCTCTATAAGAACCATGAAGCTGGTGCATGTTCCCCTCACATCTTCCTCTCTATTTACATCATTTTTTTTTATAGAAAGAGGTGCAATTCAGCAAGTCCTTTGTTTACTCCATTTCTTTCATGATTATATATATATATCTTAGTTTGTAACTTATGCTCGTGTATCTTCTTCTTCACACAGGTGGTCATATCAATCAAATGGCAGACGTGGCAAGAACAAGCCCACCTGTGCAATACCGCACGGGGAGAAACTTCTTTGGATGGATCAATGTCGCATTTATCAGCCTGAGATGCTATTTCTCACTCGAAGAGCGTACGCCCGCTTCAAGTCACCCGCTTCTCGCCTTTATAGTTCCGGTGCTGCTCAGCTTTCTCCAGGTGAAGTGTGGAGGGAAGAACATATCCCCATTCGATACGAACCCCAAAACCATGTTTGTTGCCATGCGTACTGTGTCACAAATCGACACTTTTTAAGTGAATTAGGTCGTGTGACACTTGTCTTGGACGGCACCAAGCAAGTCAGTCAAAGGGGCACCTCGCAAGTTAAGCCAACACACACATCCAAAGATACATAAGTGAGTAAATTTGAAGTAACAAGCTAAGAACATTCAAAGTAACAATCGAGGCAAATGGCACCCAATTTACAAGCAACAAGATCACTTTTATTGCATTAACAAGCAATTTCATACTACAACTAGGCAGGGAGTTTTGATAGCTAATAACCGACAAGTTAGGGATTTAGACTCACCTTATTATCCTCCCCTATATCTGTTTTTTAAACCATTTTAAAACTGATACAAGTAAACGTGACCCCCTTTTGAGGAGTCATAATGGGTCTACAAAAATATATACAATGAATTTGGCAAAACCCTTTCACATACATATATACATGACCCTAAACTAATTTTCTAGCCCTTTGAAAAAATTACAACACCTCTCCTCGATAGGGCTAGGACACAAAAAACTTGGATGCCGCACACCTTGACAAGGGAAAATTTACGGGTACATCCGACACCAAACCTATATCTCTAAACTTTATACAATATATACAGACATTATAGAGTTGGCACGAGGCTAGAAAAGGAGGGCATGGGCCCGGCCTTGAAGTGCTACTCGTGACACTCTCCCTCACTTATGCGGTCGATGTCCTCGTAGATTTTGAAGCAAGGTACTCCTCGAGCTTGTCCACGAACGGTTGCAAGTCTTCCGCTTTCTTCCAGCTAATCTCCTTGTCTCCAAAATCCTTCCACTTCACTAAGTACTCTCGGGCGTGGGCGCCTTGCCTTGACCACTCTGTCGGCAAGAATTTCTTCAACTTGTTTTGGCGCTGGTGGCTTGGCGTTGATGGTTGCTCTTGTGGAGATGTTGCAAGTTGAATCTTCCTGATCTGCATGGCAGAGCTTGAGATAACTCACGTGGAATACTGGGTGTACTTTCATCCAGGTTAGAGGCTCGACCCTATAAGACGCATTCCCAATCTTGGCTACAACCGGAACAGGTCCCTCGTACTTTCGCACTAGGCGTTTGTCACGGTTGCGAAGGAATCTGAGTTGTTCAGGCGTCAACTTCACTAGCACTAAGTCTCCAACTTGGAACTCAAGCGGCCTTCTTCCCTAATTTGCCCACTTCTTCATTCTCTTGGAAGCCTTCTCTAAGTAAACTATTGCTATTTCATTCCCTTGCTTCCATTCTTTGGTGAAGTTGTAGGCTCTCAGAGACTTTTTGGTGTAAGGCTCGTCCACTGTGTGGGGCATCAGTGGCTGTTGACCTGTAACAATCTTAAAAGGGCTCTTGTTAGTGGAAGAACTCTTCTGAAAATTGAAAGAAAATTAAGCTACATCAAGTAATTGCACCCAATTTCTTTGGTTGGCATTAACAAAATGACGCAAATACTCTTCAAGTAGCCTGTTAAAATGTTCCGTCTGGCCATCAGTTTGTAGATGATAGCTAGACGACATGACGAGCTGTGAACCGAGAAGCTTAAAGAGTTTTGACCAGAAGGTCCCTGTGAATTTGAAATCCCGATCACTGACAATGCTTTGGGGCATGAACCAATACTTGACAATGTGTTTGAAAAATAGGCGAGCTATCTCCTCTGCCAAGCAATACTTTGGTGCTGAGATGAATGTGGCATACTTGGAGAACTGGTCCACTATCATCAGAATAGAGCTCAGATCTCCAATCTTCGACAAGTTGCTAATAAAATCAAGTGAAACACTTTCCCAACGCCTCCTAGGAGTGGGAAGTGGTTCCAATAACCCAGCTGTCTTGGCTTGCTCTGTCTTATCTTACTGGCAGGTGAGATAAGTCCTCGTATAATCCATCACATCGTCTTTCATATGGGGCCAATAGTAGCCTTGTATCAACAGTGCCATTGTTCGCTGCCACCCTGGGTGGCCAGCCCACAAGGCGTCATGACACTCCTGCAGGAGTGCCCTTCGCAAGTCACCAGCTTTGGGTATATAAACCGGATCCACTTTTGCCATAAGCAAGTCATTCTCAACCCAGAACTAACGTGTCTTTCCTTCGTTGGCTAGCTGTATAATGGTTTAGGCCATAAGACCTTTTGGTACGTTCCCCTTGATCCGTTCCCGAATGCTTATGGCAAACTTGCTAGCCATGAGCTTCGCCACCAACTTGATAGCAGCAAGCTTAGCCCTGCGACTCAGCGCGTTCGCCACCTAATTGGTGCTGCCCGCCTTGTACTCTAAATTGAAGTCAAACTCAGCAAGATGTTCCTGCCATCGAGCCTGTTTTGGGGTCAATTTGGGCTGAGTTAAGAAGTGGCTAACAGCCATATTGTCAGTCTTCACCACGAACTTGGACCCCAACAAGTAGTGCCTCCATATTTGAAGGCAATGCACCACTACAAGAAGCTCCTTCTCTTGGGCCGTGTATCTCTTCTCGGCGTCGCTCAGCTTGCGACTTTCATAAGCAACTGGATGGCGCTCTTGAAGTAGCACTCCACCAAAGGTAAAATCTAAAGCATCCGTTTGCACTTCAAAGGGCTTCAACACATCCAGTAAGGCCAGGATTGGATCACTCATCACGGCCTCCTTCAGGTCTGCAAAGGCTCCTTAGCATTCCCTTGACCAATCCCAGGCTTTGTCTTTCTTCAGTAAGTCGGTTAAGGGGGCGGCCCTTCTTGAATACCCTTCAACGAACCGTCGGTAGTAATTGGCTAGCCCTAAGAAAGAGCGTAACTCAAACACATTAGTTGGGGCCTTCCATTCCTGAATTGTCTTCACTTTGTCCATGTCTATCCGAATAAGTCCTTGCTCGATGATGTGCCCTAGAAACTTTATGCGCTCATGTGCAAAAGAGCACTTCTCTTCCTTGACATAGAGGTGATTCTCCCGTAGCTTCTTGAACACCATCCTCAAGTGCTCCACGTGCTCCTCGAGGCTAGAGCTGTACACCATTATGTCATCTAGATAGTGTCACGACCCATTTTATTTTCTAGATCGGGACAAGGGGGTTTATAAGATAAAGATACATCATTCACATTCTATTAAAAGGATCATTACATCCTAAAAACATTACTTGTATAGTAAAGGTTCATAACTTTAGTTTGATGTACAAACCAGGTTAAATGTTAAGAAAATTTCAACTGAACTGGGGGTTCATTCATAATCATTTCTTTAGGATCCAACTAAGTTCCATTTTCCTGAAAATGTTCCCATAAAATAGGTATGAGCTGTGAAGCCCAGTAGAAATACTGTAATTCTATAAAACACAAGTTTAAGATGTAGTTAATCTATGACATGCATATGTACCCGTTTCTTTTTATCATCATTAGGATCCCGTAGGTATATCCTGCTTGGGGCATCATCAAGCCCAGTGGGCCCACCCTTAACACTCCTTTCTCTTCAAGTTTAGTGGGGGTCCACCCATGATCATCTAGCCCAGACCAAGTTAGTGAGTACTGATTTGTGGTAGCCCTGATACCAGTTGATCAGTAGTCACCCATGATCTTAACCCGGGGTTCTTTCGTTTATCCGGTTATGCCTCCCTTATTCCTCCCTAGTGATGCAATCACACAAGAAGTGTATGTATATACAGCGTGCAATAAAATAATACAAGATATACGTTAAGCCTAATGCTAGCATTAAAATAAGCATGTATCATAACGAATGCACGATTTCCTACCCTGTCAATTTCTTTGTGCGGAAGATTCGTACCAGTTCTTCACGTATTTTCTGTTCATATCACCATAAGTTAGATATCTATTTTTCATATAATTTACATATATTTTACTATACAGTTAGGTTGTTAGAAGTGTGTTAAAATAATTAGAATCTTGGGTGGTACACGTCTTTGGGTCAGAACAAAATTTCGGTAACTTGGAATAGAAGTTATTCTGGAATTTTTTTTTTTCGGGGTAACTAGGAAGGCTACTCTCCCATACATAGATCCCTAATATTTTAGGGATTTTCTAACAAAATTCCAGAATATTCCATTCTCTCTTGTATTTTCTGTGAATTTTCATGCCAAAAAGCGTAATAAATTCATGAACATTCATAGAAAATTCGTTAGGGCCTGAAATTTTGAGGGTAGCATATTCAGATATTTGTAGTGTGGCCACAAAAATTTTAGAGCCTTCCCATGTGGGACGCGCCCTCACGCGCCACCAGTCGCGCGTGGGGGAGGAAGGCATGGCCTTCTTCTTCCTCCCACCGCGACTGGTGGCGATGCAGTTCCCTTTTCCGGCAAATTCCTGGGTTTTCCAGCCATGCATGAGAGCCCCAAGGGTTGGCAAGGTCCTGGGCTTCATGCTCATGGTCTGGGCTTGACCCATGGTGGCCAGAGGTGGCCGGACGGAGGCCAAAATGGCGACTGCATGGCGGAACCCTAGCGGTTCAGACATGCAACTACCATTTTGGCTGCCTTCCCTTCATTTTCAGCCCTTGGTCCCTTCTTGAAATTTTTTCCTAACCCTAAGAGAAGTCGACCCCGAGTGGTGTGACCGGCAAAGGTGGCCGGTGGCCGGAGTTGTGGCCCTGGACAGATTTTCCGGTGAGAATTTGCTTCTAGGAGCTAGGAAAGGCATGCACAGAGGCCACGGGTCTCTCTGGGACACCCATGGGTATCCTTGAGAAACTCCCTAGCAGCAGTGACAACCCCCCCCCCCCCCCCCCCCCCCCCCCCCCCAAACCCCTATCCCCACTGTCACCACCCAAAACGTGAACTCCCTATCTATTTTCCTCTTTTTCTCTTTCGTCGAGTTTCCATAATTTTCTGGCCATGGGTAGTTTTCTACCTACTGGGTTGGTCATGGGGGAGGTGGTAGGGAGAGGTTTCTCACCTGGGTGTGTCGTTGAGAGCCCCGGTTTCTTCTTTCTTCTTCTTCTCTTTTTTTCTCGGTTTTTCATTGTATTTTGTTTTCGGTTTTTTCTGCCACCCTCAATAGTTATTTGTAACATAATATGCTACATGTATATGTAGCTTGTGACAGGTGTGCAAGCCAGGTGTTGGTGTGCAGGATGTGCGTAGTGTGTGGTTCCATTTCCGATACAAGGAATTTAAGTCGGTTTCGACGAAGCTTCGGTCGGTTTTTCGATGATAATCCACGACATTCGAGTTATAACCTATGATATTTCGAATTGCCTACTGATTTCTAGAGCGTTGCAAACTTTCATGAAGTCAAGCGTCATGCCGTAGTAGTGCATGAATTTGCAAAGTGTCTTCGGTAGAGTGTAACTCCGATGTGATAATGTATGAGTCAGTTACTAATGTGATTACGAATGTTTTATTTTTAATTGATATGTTTGAAACATATATCTAGTCCCGCATCTATGAAATGTATATATATTTTATGCCATCAAACTTGCATGGGTGCAATCATTACAAAGGTGTAGTGGAGTCTTGGCTTGGTTGAACCGGCGGGGCTTTGAACCGGGTTTGTTTCTATTTGCTAATGCACAAAATAAATGTAATAAATTATATGTGTTCCTAAATATATTTATCACCTCAAATATTTATTCTAGTAAAATTACCATGGGTGTAGCAAAGAATAATTTTAAAGTCACCAGAATTTTCGCGGTGTTACAGATAGACCACCACAAACTTGTCCAGGTAGTCATGAAACACCTGGTTCATCAATGTGCAAAAGGTGGCTAGGGCGTTAGTTAAGCCAAATGGCATTACCAAGAACTCAAATGCCCTGTACCGAGTCACACAAGTGGTCTTCGGTTCATCCCCATCCGCTATACGCACTTGATAATAGCTCGATCGTAAATCGAGCTTGGTGAAAAACTTGGGATTGTATAATTGATCAAAGAGATCTGCGATCAGTGGGATAGGATACTTGTTCTTCACCGTCACCTTGTTAAAAGCCTAATAGTCCACACACAGCCACAAACTCCCATCGTGCTTCTTTTGAAAAAGCACAGTGGCTCCAAATGGTGCTTTAGAGGGGCGAATAAAGCCCGCTTCAATCAATTCATCCAACTATTTCCTTAGCTCCGCAAGCTCAGGAGGGGCCATTCTATATGGCCCACGAGCAGAAGGCTTTACCCCTGGAAACAACTCAATTTCATGATCCATTGAGCGCCGTGGAAGTAGTGCTTTGGGCAGTTCTTTGGGCATCACATCCAAAACTTCACGTAGAACCCTTTTGATAGCTGTCGGCACGGGTCCTTGTTCCATTTCCTCATTTACAGACAAAACTGCCACAAATGTTGGTTCATCGTGCTTCACCCCCTTCTTAAATTGTATCGCTAAGAGAAACTTGTCTTTAGAGGATTGAGCCACGGTGGGAACAAGCCAGGGGTCCTCCCCCATCAAGCACAATGAGCTAGTAAAGGGCATTGTAATAGCCTTGGTGTCTCGCAGAAACTCCATGCCCAAGATCACTTGAAAATCATCTATAAGAACAGCAATGAAGTTGGCATGCCCTTCCCAATTTTGTAACTTTATTGGCACCGATTTGGCTACTCCTTGGATGGGCCGAGCTGCCAAGTTCACTGCCTTCATCTTACTCGAGTCCTTGTCTAACTTTAGGCCCAAGCGTGTTGCCTCCGTGTCCGACACAAATTTATGAATGGCGCCAGTGTCAATCATGGCCCTGGTCAATTTGCCATTGATGCGTACATCCATGAACATTAGGCCTTTAGGCGAGGCCCTCTTTGTCTCGGCTTGCTTCTTCAAGGCATTAAGCAAGGGTATAGCACCCATCCGCGAGGCTCCTTTAACTTCCTCTTTTTCATCCTATTCCTACACATCACCACTAGACAAAGAAGCTTGTAAGGCATTTAGTGGTTGTTTATGGGGGCACTTAGACACCCTATAGGGACCACTGCATAAGAAGCATTTAATAAACTTGGGCTTTTCTCCTGCCGTGTTGGGTGCCTGGGACTTTGGTTAGAACTTAGAGGAAGAAGATCCCTTGTCACCTCCCCCACTTTGTCCCTTGTTGGCCTAGACAAACTCTCCACTGCCTCCACTTGACTCACTCAAGGAATCTTTCATATTGTTAAAGGAGGAGGACGAAGTTTCGGAGGTGTAGTCAGTCAAGCGCTCAGCCGCGGCCTGGGCAGATGCCAAGTCCTGCACTCGTTGCCTTTAGAGCTCGAAACGTGCCCAAGACTTTAGCCTTTCCAAGAAATAGAACATTTTATCCTTCTCCGACATGTCCCGAATGTCCAACATTAGCCCGAAGAATTATTTAACATATTCCCTCACAGTGCCTGTATGCTTTACATCTCTAAACTTACGCTGAGCAATGTACTCGAAGTTCTCGGGGAAGAATTGGGCCTTCAATTCCCTCTTTAAGTCTTCCCACGTGTCAATGGTACAACGGCCTTGTAGGATTTCTTCATGCTTCGTGCGCCGCTATAGTTTAGCATCACTACTCAAATACATGGTAGCCATGCTGACTTTAGTCTCTTCCGAGTCGGCCTTGACGGCCCTGAAATATTTATCCATGTCAAAGAGATAGTTCTTCAACTCTTTGGCATCTTGTGCTCCACCTTAGGTACGGGGCTCTGGAACACGTACCTTTACTGTGTCAAAGATTGAGTTGTGAGGGGTTAAGTTACCGACTGCCTGCATTAGCAAGTTTAGCTTGGTGTTGATCTCATCCAACTCGCCTCTTAACTCTTTCACCTCATCCAGAAGCTCTTCCGTGTCAGTGAGCCCGCCAAGGTGGCATTTACCCGTGGTGTCTCAGCTGTCGTGCTTACTTCCACTAGGTCTAGGCGATCACCAAGCCTAGCCAAGCTTTTTGCCGTCTCACGTCTTAGCCTTTCTATTTCCACCTCCATCTCCTCGAGGCAGTCCTGTGCTGACTTCTTTGGAGGCATGGCTCCCGGATCCTTCAAGCAACCACCGAGCTTTGATACCAAATGTCACGGACCGATACTTTTCAAGTGAACTAGGCCATGTGGCACTTGTCTTGGACGGCACCTCGCAAGTTAAGCCAACACACACACCTAAGTGTGCACAAGTGAGCAAATTTGAAGTAACAAGCTAAGAACGTTCAAAGCAACAATCGAGGCAAATGGCACACAATTTGTAAGCAACAAAATCACTTTTATTGCATTAACAAGCAATTTCAGACTACAATTAGGTAGAGAGTTTTGATAGCTAACAACCGATAAGTTAGGGACTTGGACTCACCTTACTATCCTCCTCTATATATGCTTTTTAAGTCATTTTAAAACTGATACAAGTACACGTGACTCCTTCTTGAGGAATCATAATGGGTCTACAAAAATATATACAAAGAATTTGGCAAAACCCTTTCACATACATATATATATGACCCTAAACTAATTTTCTAGCCCTTCGGAAAAATTACAAAACCTCTCCTCGATAGGGCTAGGACACGAAAAACTTGGATGTCGCACACCTTGACAAGGGAAAATCTACACGTGCATCCAACACCAAACCTACATCTCTAGACTTTATACAATATGTACAGACATGATAGAGTTGGCACAAGACTGAAAAATGAGGGCATAGGCCGGGCCTTGAAGTGTAGCTCGTGACACATTGCTAGTTTGCTCTTGTATTGCTTCGTCTACGATGCTGAACTGAGATTTTCAAGTCACTCCACGCCAACTTCTTATGCCCATCGTGGGATGGCGTTGTTTGGTTCACTTTCAGTGGTATCTCTGGTTTCAGTTCTTTTTTCAGATTCACTCGAGCCTGTTTTGTTCTAGTTCTATATCATGTTTTCGGCAGTTTCCTTTCTGAGCTGTGAACTTCAAATGTTGTGGAACCAGCTCCACAAGACAATCAAAGACAAATTTCGTTGTAGAACTCGAGCTCCACAAGATAATCAGAGGCAAATTTCGTTGTGGAACTCCTTTACGAACACCGAAGATAGGCTTATTATGTGAATGAGAGATTAAGCTAGCCTTGAACCACCCAAATATATATATATATATATATACTAGGAATGACTCGTGCCTACGATACTCCCAAACAAAATTCAAAACGTTCATACATTAGTTTAATAGGACAATACGAAATACGATGTTAATGCATGCAATTTCAAACCCAAACACGAAAACTTAGAGAGAGATTCAACAAACATGTGAGAACCATGACAACTAAACCAAAAAAAAAAAAAAAAGAAGGAGAAATTCACACAACAAAATTAAAAAAAAAAGGGACCACCACTAATACAATGTAATTTACACAATGGAATTTATCACTTAATGGATTTGCTATGCCCATATGATTTCTCCTAGTAGCATCCTTTTGAACACCAAATAGATAAAAAAAAAAAAAACCTATTTATTAAGTCCATAGATAGTTGCAAAAACACAAAATCAGACAAACACATTAATAGAAAAAAAAATCAAATTCACCGTGAAACCCGTAATGAGAAATTCTTCAAAAAGCTTTAGGTCTTCCTCCAGCTCTATAACTTGGGCCAATTAAGCAATTTCAACTAAAAAGAAGAAAAAAAAAACAACCCAATTAAATTTGCATAAGATATTTTCATAAATCAACCAAAACAAAAATCTTCATATCTCAAAATAAGAAACTACCAATTTGCCACAAACGTAATGCTTCATATAAAGATAGCTAAGTAGGAATCAATAATGTAACTGTCTACCAATTTATGCAAGAGCTATAAAGCTACTCCATGTTTTACCTCAGAAATGGCTTGATCCACATTATAGCTCACAATAGGTAACAGGGAAGTTTTACTCAACCTTCAACAAAGGTAGTAAACTATTTAGGTCATAAGTAATTCCTTTAAGTTTTTGAGTTCCTAAAGATCTTGCATTTGATCTTTATTCCTTTAAGCCCCCAAATTTTATAAAGGGTTATATTGACGTCCAATTCATTTCAATTAAAAAAAATGGAATAGTAGAAAACTTAATTAGGGTTCTTACCTTATGTTAGGACTCATGCCCCAAAATTGACACTGTCTTCAAATAGCAAATTTGCAAAAGCCCAAATTTAAGAAGCACAATACACAAAAACAAACTACAAAATTCAAACAGGATATTTACAAAATCCAAAAAGAAATTTAAAAAATTAGAAAAAGCTAAAAGATTCAAAATTCCAAATTATACTGAATAATGCACAAAAAACAAACCACGAAAATTCAAACAACAAATTTACAGAATCAAAAAAGAAATTTTTAAAAAAATCAAAAAAAGGCTAAAAGAATTAAAATTTCAGATATATGAATAAGAGAACATATATAACTTTATATATGCAGAGCAAGCCCCATTGCAAAACAGATTTAAAATTAGCAACATGGGTAACTATAGGCCAAATATGGGAGAAGCATCAAATAAAATGACCCGTGCCTACAACACTTCCAAATAAAATGATCCACCAAACTGTAACTTTCTATCGTCCATTTTGCCTTAAACCTTCACACGTACACAGAGAGAGAGAGAGAGAGATAATCAAGCAATCAAAGTGGTCTTTTCTTAGCTTTATTAGAAACAAACTCAATGTCATGTTTAATGGATACATTCAATACTAATCTTTGGTTTGGTATCTACATAGGAAAGTTATATACAGCAAACTCTTTATATTACCAAATAATTAATCATCCAATAACAGCAAAATGTAATTGCTTGAAATTAAATGGCTAGCTCAATGCTCTAGGTCAATTGCTTGAAGTTGCCCAAACTTGTTATGAGGCAAAATGCAATTGTAAAGCCTAAGAAGAGGAAATTCACTGTCACTAAAATAACGAAATAGCCCCAAACAATTTTCATGGTAAATGACATCCTTTATTTGGTTGAATCTAAAATAGGTGAGAAAATAGTTAAATGATATTACATAAAATCAAGTGCAACACAATCAAAGCAATGAAGTTTGACTTACCATTGCATACCACTTCAGCTTGGGGATGAAAAATTCCAGAAGACATAGCTAAATGAAAGGAAGGAAAACACGCAAAATCATACTCCAATACTCAAATCCTTGCACAAACGTCAGAAACAATGGCCAAAAACTTATCACTTGTATATCATACTTCAAAAGTGTAAAAGCATTGTTCTAAAATAAAGGATTCAAGATGTTCTATATGGCCAAAAACTACATGTTCTCTATGGTAACAACGATATCAACAAATAACTTGTGGCTATGATACCTGAAAAGTGGAAACCCTCAAGTTCAAGCTTGTTTTTTTCTTTTCACTATCAACATAAATACACCAAAATCAAGGGCTTTAGAAAACAAACTCAACAAAATTTCTTAGCCGCAAAACCTTCAACATCATTAAAAAATTTCTCAAAATAAAACCTTTAATGGTGCATTCAAGGATCAAAATTTCGTTTTGATAGGTCGTTTCGGTTGGCTCGAAAACGAAAATGGTTCAGAAACATTTTGAAAATGTTTCGGGATGTTTCGGAAACATCTCAAAAGTGAAAAATATTAATATAAAAAATTTTAATCAAAATTGTACAACATTTATGACAAGATGTAAATTTGAGTTGACACAATTTATTGTTTTGGTTTAGTGTTGGGTTTTGGAGCATATTTCTATGTTCTGGAGTGTTTTAATGGAAACCATAGAGTTTTGTTATTCCACTAGTGTTTCGTTTCAATTTCTTAGAAAACGGAAACATTTCGGCCGTTTCGACGGAAACAAATGAAAATTTTGTTCCTTGGGTACATTTTCACTAACTGATTTAGAGAGTTTCTACAAAAGCCTTTGCTTGAAACAGCGGTGATGGGCGAGAAAGGTTAGGGTTGGCATTTTCAGAGCATGCACAAAGAGAGTAGAGAGAGAAATGGGCGATGTGCACATTTCCGTGACTGTCAAGAGATAGCCAGAAAGGCAATACATCTTCGTCGAGCTTTAGAAAGACAGAGGAGCTAGAAAGATGAGAGGGTAGAACCTTGATTTCAAATTTTGAACAAAAGTTTGGACAGAAAACTAATCGCAACCACAAAAGTTTAGAGGAAAGCATTGTGTTTAATTCTCCACTTATTGTACGAAGTCACCCACGCAAAGCATTGTGTTTTGTGATCATGTCAGGGTGAGTGGTTGGCTTTATTGAAAAAATAACAGAGACAACCTGACAAAGAGACTAAAGCATGGATGAGACATTTAGGCGGGAGATAGAAAGGTGAAAGGGTGAATGAAAAATAATCTCAGCCGTTAAAATGTTTTCAAAACGAAACTCAGCCTTTGGATGCAATTGTAAGAGATAGATATTTTCAAAACTTGATGTGTTTTATTATATAGAAGTATGCCATGTAGGACAAATGTCCCATCAAGATTCAAAAATATTGTGTTTTATTATATAGATATATATATATACATATATATATGTATATGTATATTTGGATTTCACTGTGGAATTCCCCCTCATTTTTAATTCAATTTTGGTCAATTGAGTGTTATATTATATTGATTTCCATCATCGAGAAAAATCGACTTCGACACTCATCGGATTTATACTTTAATTGCGACACCAACATCTTAAGGAGCGATTCACTTATCCCATCCTTATTAAGAAAACTCCATCTCATATCACATCCTAAACTCGTGACGGGTTGTATCTTCCACCGTGCCCCTGTTTCACTTAAGTTAATCGGGATTCGAGCTAAAACAGATTCAATCCCTGTAAATTTTAAAACAAAAGTAAATCTCTAAAAATAACAAAATACAAATTTAACTTTAATTCAATATAAAATTGAGAAAGAAATAGTCTAAAATATATGAATAAGAAGCAACATTAGAATTTTAATATTTATTTATATACTAATGATATTTTGTATAATTAAAAATAATATTATTTAAGTATTTCATAATATAATCGGGCCGGTTCGGGATAGGGTGACCTAAACTCCATCATATCCCAAACTCGCATCGGATTTTACTTTTTTTTTATATCCCGCCTCTAACTCGTTTATTCATACCCCAAACATTTTCTATTAGAGGCAGAGTGCAGCTAAGTTCGAGTTTTTCAACTCGAATTGCCATCCCTACATTTAATAGATGAATGATCCACCATGTGTAAATGAAGAAACAAGGATAACATGATACTTCACCTGAATAATTTTTCATGAAGCTGATACTATAACAAAGATGTCGAGCACAATATGACAAAGTTGTGGATGCTGATGTAAGAATGATAGATGAAGTACTACCTTATACGTACACGTGTCATGATGACCACATCCCAATGTGAAGAAATTATTCAGTACTATTGAAGTATCGTTGCTCCACCTTTCATATGAGAGTGGAGCTCACTCACTTTAACAGGTGATGAGTCTCATCTCATGTGAAAGGTGGAATACCACGATGCTCCAAAAATAATAAATAATTTTTTTTCTCCAATGTGACATGGATTACCAATTTCTGTTGAAAATTCATGGTGACCATCGGCGACCATGTCGCAATGTGACATGGGATCACCAATTTGTGCGGAAGATTTTACGGTGAATAGACTACAAATCATTTCACATTGGGACACTTTTAAAAAAGTGGGAATTTTCCACGACCCATGTCTCATCGGGACACCTCATCTTGATAATGACAAGTGTTTTAATCGGGTTCAAATATTGATTTATGGGGTTCAAAATTTGACTTATAAGGGGATCGTGGATTGCAAGTTAAAAAAAGTTAAAAGTTTAAATTAATTTTTAAAAATTATTTTTTAAAATGACTTTTCACAAATTAAACTCGTTCTAAAAATAATTATTTTAAGCTAGAAGTTAAACACGATTTAAAAAGGCCATATCCAAGCTCTCCATAATAGTATCGTCATCCACTACCTTAAACTATTACATGACCTCACCATGAGAAATACATTTGATCCATACTGTAAAATCAACACCTAAAACCTGCATTAATCACTCACACGAAATAGAGGTATTTGTTAAACTAAAGTATTACTGGTAATAATATATATGTGTGTGTATGCGCGCGCGTGTTAAGGTTTTACGATGAGAAATACATTTGATCACACTGTAAAATCAATAACTAAATAGCTGCATTAATCACTCACACAAAATAGAGGTATTTGTTAAACTAAAGTATTACTGATAATTATGCTAGGTGAGGTTTGAACTTCTAATGTATATTGATGCTAGATCTGAGGTGACGGAAACCGACCAGAAATACCCTTTGACAGGGCGCCGATCATAAATTCTCCTGAACACGTCTCACGCTTAGATACCCAGAGGAATGGAGGGCTACTGATGGAGACTGACTAGGAACACCCTTTTGACGGGACGATGACTATGAATCCCCTTGACCAGAAATAAGCACATATGGACTGTTAGATTCAGCTGATGACGTACTATGCATTAGAATGGCTGAGGCTTCAGCACCAAACAAGATATCTCGAAGGATGCAGATGGAATCGAAAAAAGGAAAAACACCACAGGAGGAAGGTCAGCCCTGAGAGGTCCAGCCGACTGAAGCCTAATCAAGGAGGTCAGCCTCGAACAGACCAAAGCCTACCAGATCGTGGCCGCACACAGCTGGGCGGATCACACCTGAGCGGAACCACGCCGGTCGTCCGTCCCACCTACCACGCCAATAAAAATCATCATTGACAATCTAATCATGATAGTGTGCCCCTAACTCCAGAACTTGGCGTGTAGCAAGAGGTAGTCACCTCACTCGCTCTGACACACGCCTAAAGGAGCGCTACGATTGGAGTTTGGACAACCGCTCCCCCATTAACCTGTCACCAGTCAAGGCCTCCAATGCCGTGTTGCCACGTGGAGAGATAGTCGTCTCCTACCCTCTCCATGCATGCAACGCCCCTCCTGCGCCACTAGGATGCCTACCCGTATATAAAGGAAAACTATCTTCTCCAAAAAAGTACACACATAAAAATCCTAACAAAAATTCTGTCAAAATACATTTAGAAACCTAACTTTGACATCAAAGGGCCCTTGGCCAACATCACACCGGTGCCCCTTACCCCTTTCTCTTCTCAGATCACTGGAGTTGATCGTTGCTGGCCTGGAGACTGACTTACTGCTTCATCAAGAAGTATTACTGGTAAAAATTTATATTTTCTCCTATTCTCTCATTGTGTTACTTGCTATGGAGAAGCATTTTCATGATTGCATAATTTTTTTTCTTTTGTAACTCATGCTTTAATATCTTCTTCATGTTCAGAGTGGTGATCTTAGTCCAATGGCTGATGTATAATCTTCATAACCAACCTTTAACACAAATGGAAAATGGAAGGGACAACAAAAGGAAGGAAAAGAAATGACCAAGATACTCAGATAGCCATGTCTAATTGTGTTGCTCCAGAAAATTTGCTACTCGTCAAGAAAATTATTCCAGTGAAATTTTCTAACACATCAATCATGAGCATGTTTCTTATGCAAATGGAGGACATTACTCTAAAAACTTTTTTAAGAATCTTCAAATATCTAGAAGCTATGGCCGAGAGCAAGAAATAAAACTATTGCATACGCCCTCATTTGCCCTTTACTAATATAATAGAAGGTAAAAGCAACTTAAGCCCTTTCAATCATTTGAGAAGCTCTCGATGAACTGCCTCTAATATTATATATAGTTGTTCGAAACCCACAAACCATACCTTTTATTCTAGCTTCAATTACTAAATTTCACCTGCATTGGCAAATTGAAACCCTAAATTCGTTGATTTAGAATCTATTCATCTAAATACAGCTTGAAAGAAGGGGAAGGATGATATTCTCTTTGAGCAATTTGTGGGCAAATTCTTTGAGACAGAAGAACTCATCACATTGAATCTTCCCATCTTTCACAAACTTGAGCTGACTAGAGACACTCCCTCATATTTCATGAAGGGCTTGTATTGTTCAAAGAGGCTACAATCTTTTGATAACATTTCATGAGACAGGTCCCGATCCGTTTTGTTGCTATCCCTAATAAGAATTAGTTAACCAAATTGAGTTTTGAGACATAAATTTTATATTCGCAATTCAGATTCAAAGCAAAAACAGCCCTCTCAATGAATTGGATCATGATTTTATATTGGTGTCCGATCAAATTAACATTTTGAATTTTTGAGTAAATTCAATTAGGATTTGGTAATTTAATACCATGATTTATTTTTTCACCTTTTAAAATAAGTGTAGTAATAGGACTTAAGATTTATTTGATTCATGTAAAAGGAAAAAGAAATGAGAGTGACAATTAAGAGAAAATGATTTATTTTTTGTGTTTAATTTTACAAAGAAATTGAGAAAAAGTAAAATAAAAAATTATTTTTTCTTGTTTGAAATCGAAAGGAAGAGAGCAAAATAATAAAATAATTAATAAAAAAAATGAAAAAAAAAAAAGAGAAGGAAACAACTTTTTTCATTTCTCGTTTTTTCCTAAATTAGAAAAAAAATATTCATTCCCTTCCCTTTCTTTTCCGGAGTATCAAACAGACGGTGTCGCTGCTAGGGTTTGACATGTGCATTTTTCAAGTTTATTTTCTTTCCTTTTCTTCCATATTCTCGGCAACCAACCAGGGTTGTTAAACCAAGGAGCCATTTTTAGAACACCACCGATTTAAACCAAAACCAGTCATTCATCAGAACACCAGAAAGAGAGTGATGGAGGCTCTAAACTTCAACGGAACCAATAACAATAGATGGAAGAAGAAACCACCCTCTCCCAGATCATCATCCTCACTCCTCTCCATCTCTCTCCTCTTCCTCCTCTTCTCTCTCCTCTTCTTCCTCTCCTACAAGCACATTTCCAATTCTCTCCTCCCCATCTCCGAAAATTCCCCGCCAGCCCAGTCCCACCACCACTGCAGCGCACGGATAACCCTAGCACGGGAGAAGTTCCTCTGGTACGCTCCTCACAGTGGGTTTAGCAACCAGTTGTCTGAATTCAAGAACGCTATTTTGATGGCGGCGATACTGAATCGGACCCTAATTGTCCCGCCCGTTCTGGATCACCATGCCGTTGCTCTTGGCAGTTGCCCTAAATTCAGGGTTTCGAGTCCCAACGAGCTTCGATTTTCTGTCTGGAACCACGTGATTGAGCTCGTTCATAGTCGCAGGCAAGTAATTCGTGCCCTTATATACACACACATGTTTTATATATACAGAGATGTGTGTACTTGTGATAGTGGGGAGAATTGTTCAAATTCTCAAGATTAGGTTCTGGGTATAATTGGGGTTTCCTCCATTTTTATGCACATGTACTCTATAATGGAGAATTGCTGAATTTCTTGATAATAATCAATGCTGTTTTGTTTGGCTTGCTTTTAGTTGTCATAATTGTGGCTCCATGGTTGGATTCTGTTTGAATGGAAGCTTGATTTAGGGGCATTTCTTGCTATTTTACTTAAATTATTGGTTGCAGGTATGTCTCCATGGCTGACATAATTGATCTTTCTAAAGTAGTATCTTCGTCAGATGTTCGAGTTTTGGATTTCAGGGTTTTTGTTTCTATCTGGTGTGGTGTGAATATAGATTTGGTTTGCTCGAAAGAGTCAAACAGACAGTCCTCTTTGTTTGACACCCTGAGGCAATGTGGGTCAATATTATCTGGGTACAATGGTAATGTTGATAATTGTGCATATGCTCTAGATGAAGATTGCAAAACAACAGTTTGGACTTATGAGAAAGATGGTGAAGACGGGATATTAGACTCATTCCAACCAGATGAACAACTTAAGAAGAAAAAGAAATTTTCATATGTCAGGACACGTCGAGATGTATATAAAACTCTTGGACCTGGTTCCAGAGCTGAATTGGCTACTGTTTTGGCATTTGGAAGCCTTTTCACTGCACCATATAAAGGTTCTGAGCTTTACATTGATATCCATGAAGCTCCAAGAGATCAAAGAATGCAATCTTTAATTGAGAAGGTCAGATTTCTCCCATTTGTCCCTGAGATAATGAGTGCAGGGAAGGAGTTTGTTTCAGAGACAATTAAATCTCCTTTTTTGTGTGCTCAGCTTAGATTGTTGGATGGGCAGTTTAAGAACCACTGGAAGACTACTTTTCTGGGGTTACAACAAAAGATAGAATCCTTAAGGCATGAAGGTCCTCTCCCAATTCATATTTTTGTGATGACTGATCTTCCAGAAGGTAATTGGACTGGAAGTTACTTGGAGGACTTGGCAAGGGATTCAGATAACTTTAAGCTGCATGTTCTCAGAGAAAAAGATGAGCTAGTGACAAGAACTACTAAGAGACTTGCAGTCACTGGAAATGGGATGAAGCTTGGGTTTATTCCGGAGAATCTTGATGGAATGAAGAAGCGTTGTCATCCTCCGCTGGTGCCTGATATACTTCTATACATTGAGGAAACTGTTTGCAGCTGTGCTTCACTTGGTTTTGTTGGGACAGCCGGATCAACAATTGCAGAGAGTATAGAGCTGATGAGGAAATATGGTGTATGCTCGGGGTCAAGGCCCCACTCAATTGTAGCCACTGGCTTTTAGTATGAACTATGAAGGATTGAGGATGAATGGAGGTGGAGTTCAAGTTGTCATATCAGAGATTGAATTTCACCAATTGCAATTACACCTGAAATTTTCATCGGGTGATGCAAACTTCTAAAATCTAGACTTCCTATACTTCCACGGGAAAAGTGAAACTCTGAAACATGAAGTGACTAGCTGTCTTATTTCAACTTGTTCTAACTCATGATTCTTAACAATCGAACCACCATATTGGGTAGAAAATTTTGGTGCAAGTGAGCTTCCAATTCTCTAAGGATGGACTACCTCAGTTGAACCATGGCTGGTGTTGCAAATTGTCCAGACTGACTGTATTTGGACAAGATTAAGCTACAAAACAAGAAGAGCTGCTCATCCAGATTTTGAAGGTAATGTTTTTCATTGGCCGTTACCATCTTCAACAATTGCTAGCTTCTCTATTTAGTGAATCTCAATCATGTAGCACTCCGAGAACTTCCATCATTCTAAGTGATCGGTTAACGTATGTAAATCTTTTCATGTACTGTTTTGAAATTTGCTAATAGAGTTCAACATTCCTAGTGATTCGCGTGGCATCATAAAATGATTCAAGTATTGAGCATCAGTCGGTTCACAGGTGGGCTATGAATGTATTTATTGTTGTGGGATAAGATCATAAAGAGCCTACAGGCCATGTTGTTGAAGTTTAAAGAATGGTTCTTGAGCTTGTTTCAAACTTCATAAATTTCGATACAATACACCTATCCTACCAATGTCCTCAATTATCCCCACTGACCAGTCTAGATTTTTTCTTTTCCTTTTCATTTATTTCATGGCACTGCCTTGCTTCCATAATTCTCCCACCACACACCCCCCCCCCCCCAAAACTTTAGATGAGTCCAAGGTTTGAATTTCGTGTTTTGGGTTCGATCACCGAAAGACTTGCATATTGAGCTAGCTAATAGCTTCTCTCTCTGTGTGGATGTTAAGACTTTTAATTGGCTTTTGTTTCACCGCTTAACACTAACATGGCAATATATGATTTTCTTTAATTTTTTGCTTTTATCGTTTTCTGATCAAAGAATTTGTTATTAGTATCCAATTACACGGTGATACAAAACTGTGACATATAGTACATTTGAATAGGTAATTATTCATATTTGACTACAATATATGCATTTATATATATTTGTATATACATATATTATCTACATATAAAGGGCGTAGTTCTAATGCATGAATGTTGGATGAAGCTCCATAGTTGTTGCAAAGCTCGAGTTAAACGAGTTTCAATGTGCTAGTTACTATTAAACTTGAGCCCGATCGCAAGTTTGCAACCCTTTATCGAGCAAAATTGGTCTGAGCCTATATTTACATTTGCGGGTCCCGCTCTATTCAAACAGAAAGCAAACCCAAGCCATGGAATTGTCAAGAGCGATTTTGATATAAAAAATAAAAAAAAACATTGCCCATAAATAAATTTTACATGATTTTATTATTCATCACATAATAGTATTTTAGTGTACCTAAAACTACATATTTAATCTAACAAATGCCAAAGTTTTTGCCAAAATATATATATATATATATATATATAAAGTGGGTGTTAGCAATTAATTTGCTGCAAAAAGGTTATTTCTAGTTTAAAAGAAAAGTTAACAACATTTAATACTAGTTTCGCACATTGTGCATTTTATATAATATAGACCTCATAATTTTAAGATAGTATTGTTGGGAAAAGAAAATGAGGAGTTTACCTCAAATTTCTCTACAACTTTTTCATTCCTCAACAAGAAAAAAATAAAACCAATAAACATTGTTTTAGTTAGAGAAAACTAATGAATACATGGCAAAAAGCGAAAAATGTTTTAATCAATACTTAAAGTCTATTTGAAACTTTTGGAAGGAGATAAAAATGATGTAAGAGAGAAGTTGAAGAAATAGTGCATGGTTTACTTTTCTTTACTTGGTTTTGTAAAAGAAATGAACAAAAAAAGCCAAAATAAAATAAAATAAAAAGTAAGAAGATAATAATTTTATCTTTTTTTTTTCTCTTTCCTCTTAGATTAAAAATCAAATAAGGGAGAAAAATAGAATTTCCTGTCTTTTCGTTTTCTCCTCTTCAAATTCCAGGCTGTTAATCATAGACAAGAAAAAGAATAAAATGAGACCAATTCCGTTAACAAGATTTCCACATCCAAAATTGTCGAAGTCTCAACCCATTTTATTATATTTCTTTGGATGTGAAAGGTAACCGTATGCTTTCACCCATTTGGATGGTCAGTCAGGGTAAGTACGTGATAGGGACCAAAACGATCACGTGATCATCTTCCTTGGGAAACACAACAGTGAAATCACTGTTCATTACCTATGATATATATATATATATATAACATATCTATATACACACACGCCCAGCATAATCGTTTCCAGGAAGCACCTCGTGTTGGGATTCTTATGGGCAAAATTTAATGTATTTCCTCCAAAGAGCATCCAGTAGTAACTAGTATACGCTTAAGAGTCGGTCTTCTTGCCAGGCAAGAACTGTCCGAGCCAATTGTCCAACTCTCTCTATATCTGTGTCTACATCTATATTTACATTCACACACACACACATATATATAGAGTATTGTGTTGAGTTTGATCTGAAGTGAAAAAGAAGAAATGGAGGGAGTTGATCACTTAGCTCACGAGAGGAGCAAGGCCCGGTTCGATGTTGATGCGATGAAGATCCTCTGGGCTGGTTCTTGCCACGCCTTCCAAGTCTCCGATCGCATTTCCAAGCTCGTCGCCAGCGATTCTGTGACACTCTCTCACTAGAATTTATTTTTGAATTTTTGTTATGCTGACGGTGTTGTTGAAATTAGGGCATTGTTTATTTTGATGTGTCTATCCGTTGGTGGTGTTTATTTTGTTGGAGTTGCTCCTTTTTCATGTCTTGGCCAATGGTAGATTTCAACTTTCTGTTCAATTTTTGAATTTCCAATTTGTAGTACTAAATTGATAATTTTGTTGGTGAATTATGTAATCCTCTTGAACCCGTATCGAATTTTGATGGTTTTGTAATTTTATTTTGGTTAGTGGCAATTAGCATTTAGTGGGCAAGTGTTCGGTTAACCAAATGAACTCTGGCACACTAAGATATTATTTAAGCAAGACATCAGGGAAAAAAAAAAATTTTATTTTGTTCGGTTATAACTAGGGATTTGCAAAGGACGAATAAAGAAACTAGGGATTCGCATATTTTTGGGAATAAAATTATTTTGATGCCTTCATATCCGTAATTGTGGTTTTTTATTTTCTGCCAGAATCCTTAATGGTAAATATTCAGGGACTAATATCCGTTAAAATAATTGTGGTTTTTTAGGTTTTATTGTTCAACTTCGGAGCTTGGAAGATCACCCACCTCTTCCAGGCATAACTGTTGGTGATATCGGAATGAAATTTGGAAATGGAGCTTACAACCCAATGAAAGGGTTTTAAGATTTGATCATGTGCGTTTCCCAAGAGATCAGATGTTGATGAGGTGTGAACTTTTCTGATTTGCCTCTCTATTGCATTTAGTTTGCCATGATAATTCTAGAACTGACCACTCGTCAATGTTTGGAAGTCTAAACTATTGCATCTAAGGTGATCATGTTGTGGTATGATACAAAGGACAATACCTCAATTACAACGTAATTTTGTTAGCGGTGATCCTAATGGTGGCAATGGCAAGGTTGATCTAGTGGTGCTATTGGTGTTGGCAGTCACAATGGTGTATTAGTTGGTTTGATTATCATAGCAAAAGTAGTGGCAGTGTGGAGGTGGTGCAACAGTAGTTCTGGTGGTTGTGGCAGTGGCAGAGGTCGTGGTGGGGCAGTGACTGTTGTGGTGATTAATGCCTTAATGTATCATATAGGGTTGGTTGTGGTGGTTCTGGTAGTGGTAGTGTCTTTTGCAGTGGTTGATCTCCATTTTGGGCCTCAAATGAAGGATAGAATTTCGCAGCAGACAACAGTTGCTTCTTTTCTTGCTATCCTTTTTTCTTACCAAATTGCTTAGGTAGTTATGGGTGATTTCTCTTTCTTGACCAGGAACTATAGATGCTTTACTGAATCTCTTCCCGAGACAGACTTGTAATATATGTGTGATAAACCTTTTCAATGGTTTTTAAGAAAATTCTCTGAGAATTGTCCTATTTTTCTAGAAAGATAGGTTTGTTTGTCTAGTGCTGAACTGATGATGGTATTGCAACCGAGGAGTGATTAAAAATAGACAAGCAACCAACGCTGAAATTCTTTTGAAAGTTGGGATAGGCAATGTATTTATTAGAGAACATAGGGCATTATGTTTAACTTGTGTATTACAAGACGTTAATGTTTATCTTTCTACCGAGTGTCTTGAGTAGTTTATGCTCAGAAAATTCATTTTCATCATTTTACTCATAAAACAGCATGTCATAATTACTGCTGAATAGATTGAGAAAAATAGAATTGCTGCTGGCTTAGAAGCACCATTTAAATAGTTTTCAGTTAAGTAATGAACAAAAAGATGCTTTGATGTTGTGTTTCTATGAAGGGAAGGGAAGTTATCTGGATAGAAGCTTCTGAGATCTATTTCATAGGAGATGGTAGGAGAGATGGAACCTTGGTTGGTGAAGAATAAGGAGAGAAAAACTAAACAGATGCGTGCAAGTTGTCTTGCTTTTCATGCTCCATCTTATCAATTTTAGATATGTTTAAAAAACTTCAGCGCATCTTGATGACAGGAATACAAGAATATGAAATTGTGTGTGATGCATGCGCACACATACACATAATTGCACTCCCTCTCATGTTTTACATCCTTCATTACCAAGTTAAAAACTGAAGTTACTGTGCTCTTCCTCATACTCCTTAACCAATGAGTCTTGCTACCACTAATATATTTGAATATATGGGACAGCTGTTCTGAAGCTTCTTTTAAATGACTCAGGGTTTCACAGGTTACACAGGACGGGAAATATATGCAGTCCAATGTTCCCCGGCAGTTAGTTTATGGCATTATGGTATTTGTCCGACAAGCAATTGTAGCTGATGCTTCGTGTGGTTTATCACGTGCAGTTTGTATTGCTACAAGGTATAGTGCTGTTCGTAGACAATTTGGATCACAGAATGGTGGACCAGAGACCCAGGTATCAAGAAAATTCTCTGTATGAAAGCTATAAAGGAATTTGACTTGCTTTTAAGTATGTGCTGCCCTTACATGCAGTCTTGTAATTCTTACTATAACATCAGATTTAGTGTTCTCTTTGATGGGATCTCTACTGAAGGGATCTTAATTTCCTCTTTGCTGATTTCAAGAACAATACTTCCAGTAATCAATCTAATTTTGGTCTTTACTTGGGTAAGGAATGAAATTGTCAAGATACTAAAGTTGATGATGTTTGTTAAATTAAAATGTTGAAATAGTAGAAACGACATCAATCTGAGGATGAGGCCTTGACTCTACATCCCATGGAGAAGAATGGATGCCTGAAGGACCTGCCTATGAATAAAGTATGATTCAAGTGTGTAAATTGTGTTTAGTTTGACAGCAATCACTTTGTGCAGATAATGCTCAAGGTTACTTTCTGCAAACAATGCCAAAGTTTAGGTGTATGGTCTACACTCCTAGCTACCCCGTTGTGGAGAGCTCTGTCTTTGGCCTTTCTGGCAGAAGCTATCAAAGAAACCAATTTCATTGGTTTTTTTCTTTTTTTTTTTCCAATAATTCTAGCAGTTTTTTGTAGTTTTCTTAGGCTTGGTCACAACTACAAGTCGCCAGGAGTTTTCATTTGAAGACTTCTTATCTGAAGAGAGGTTGATTACAGAAAATTGAACATTATCAGATTTGGGTTTTTTGAGCCTTAGAAGAAGCTTTTGTTGGCATGTTGCATTAGTATAGGGCACTTGAGGTCTTCAAGTTGAGTTGAATTGACTGGTGTTTTTCGAGTTCAAAATAGAATCTGATAGAGGCAATTTTCATAAAATGTTTGCAAGATGTTTATTTGTGTCTAAGATGTCCATGTTACTTCCCATCCCTGGAGCCAAAAATTGGTCCAACATGGAATCATTTAACCTTGGACAACTGATACATCTTTCTGGAAAGGAACTGTTCTTCCTGCTCTATGGAAATAACGCTAGAATTTTTATCACAATTACCACTCTCTTCGATCACAGACTATAACACTAGGAATTTTCACATTTGCTGCTCTCTTCTATCATAGACTTGTGTTCTATAATGGTGGCACTCTACTCAACCCCTTTTTTTTGCAGGGGCAAAGATGTGACTCTCCAAAATATCCTTTTTCTGATCATACAATTCCCTTTTCTTTTTCTTTTTTTAAATCTTAGTTTTAATAGTGAATCTTGTTCCCATAATTGATTGAGCTATTCTAGCTATGCCTGCTCTTGTTCAATGCCCTTACTTTACTGTGCCATGTTTTGAATCTGCTTAACCTATTATATAATATTCCTTGAAATCCTATTTAATTCCGTTTCAATATTTTAGCAAATCTAAAAATCTAGGTATGTATCCAGCATCTGTATTCATATAGCCTTCATTTATGTGGACATGGGGACTTGGATAAGAATCTGGGCTCCTTTAATGGAGTTCTTGGACTTATCCTATAATGAAGGTTTGACGTACATACTTCATGAAATCTGTTATCCATATCCTAGATGATAGTTGTTCTCTCATATAAAGTGAAGCCTCCTTGGTCACCAAAAACAAGCTGTAGTTCGTAGTTTCAAATCAATAATCAGTGAGGGCAACACCACCTGTTAAGCCAACTAACATAGTATGAGACTGGTTCCTATAAAAGTACACAGCTCTTATCTTGCCATGACATCTACTCTGTGAAAGCTGGACACTGACAGCTCTTAGATTGCCTGTACTGCACATACTAGTTTGACATGTAAGTATTGAAAAATCTGGAATGCCCAACTTTGGAAAATATTCTCTGGTCCACTATTTGTCCAATACACACACACGTGCCACATGTCTTGTTTCATTAAAATGACTACAGGTAACTTTTGAAGAGCTCTCATGAGTCATGACATAATGATATGACAGCCATTAAAAGGTCTTTTTCACTGTCAGTTGTGGGCCTGTTTTTTATGCATTAGATCCCTCTAATCTTGGAAGCACGGACACTCTAGTGGAGGAGCCGTACCTATGTCGGAAACACGTCGGACACCGACACTCATCGGACACTCGTGGACACGTGTCGGACACTCCGTTTTACGTGTCTAATTCTTTATTTATTTATTTTTACGTCGAATTATCCACGGACACAGCTTGGACACGCGTGTCCCATTTTGGATACTTTGGGGACACGGCGAGGTCTCAACTATAAATATTAAAACTAATTGTTAGATCGAAGAAGAAAAAGAAAAAGAAGAAGAAGAAGAAGATAAACAAGTATGCTACTTATGTTGGTGATTAATTTGTTTCGAGTGTTCTTTAGGTCTTTATATTAGATGATGATGGATAGTTGATGAAGTGTAATGACATTTTAATGTTTTTAATAGTTTATAACTTTATAGTATTATGTATTGATGGAACAACTTTTTTTTGTTATTAATGTGTTTGTTTACTTTAAAATTTTTAATGGAATGTAATTGACTAATTGTGAATGATTTGTTGCCAATTAAGTAGTGAAATTTTTTTTTTTTTTGTTTTAATTGGTGTTATCTTGTATAATTTTTACTTTTTTTTAAATATTTTATATATCATATATTAAAAATATAAAAATAATTCTTTTGCATTGTCATGTCCTGCATTATTTTAAAATTGCCGTGTCGGCGTGTCCGACACTCGTGTCCATGTCCGTGCTTCGTAGCCTCTAATCCTCCAAGCTATGGACCTAGATAAAACACCCAAGTGTTTACTATTTCTTCCTTGAGTCATTTAATGAAGGAACAGCCTCCGAAGTATACTTTGGTATCCGCTTTGATATCTATCCACGTTAAATTGGATCTATACTACTATGTCCAGTTGCTGGTATTGCTTCGTGGTAGTTATCTGAACAACTGAGCTGAGTCTTGAGGTGATTGTATCTGAGAATGCACTCTCGTGCTGTTGTGAATTTCAGAAATTAATTATTGATTGTTGCAACTTGCATCAGCTCTAAAGATGTAGCTAATGCTTTTGCTGCCTGGTTGTTCTTTAGGTCATCGATTACAAAACTCAGCAAAGTAGGCTCTTTCCTTTGCTTCTGCTTATGCTTTTAGATTTGTTGGTGAGTGGCTGAAATGGTTGTATACGGATGTGACTCAAAGATTGCAAGTCAACGACTTCTCGACATTGCCTGAAGCTCATGCGTGCACTGCCGGATTGAAGTCTTTGACTACTTCTGCTACCGCTGTAAGTGATAAAAACTTGACTTTCATTACTACCTTGCTTACCAAACTTTTTCTCAAACGAATCTGCACATGTGCATGTGCACATGTGAATGGAAAAGTGAGCTGTTGATTTTAATCGATTGATGTACATGTTGACGTGATTGTTAGTAATCTGAGTCTCTTAAACTTTGCTTCTTGATAAAACATGAAACAACATGTTCAGAGTGAATCAGATTCGACTATAATTTTAAGACAGGAGAATTGTAATAAACCACCATGTAGTATCTCCTTATTGGAGACATCTGGATACTGACTGGAGCCAATTTTCTAAAGTTTTATACTAGTACCTTAAGCTAATTGATTGTGGGTTTACTTTTGATTGACCCATATATGGTAGAATATGTTAAATTTGTATTATGATATTGCCTCTTAATTACTACTGGAAAGGAAGTATTACTATTCGAGCTTTCATTCTGAATCATCAACTTCACTCCATGGTACTTAATTACAGAGCATATGTTGACATTTTCCCTACTACCCTTTGTATTTCATTTCAGTAAGAATTATGCTCAAAAGCAGCAACCAATGATGTTTTCACTGATTTATAGGGTTTGACACCTTAGATGTACTTCTTTTTTTTCCTTTGAATTGACTGGTGCACATGTTTGGCCATTCATATGAGGTGTATTTGTTTGTGGGCCAAAAATTTTGAGGGTGTTTTGAGGCGATGTTGGGCGTCAGGGTGAACTTGGGCTTGGAGTTTATTTTCGTTGGAGAGGTGGGGGGGTGTTAGGGAGTTGGCATTTATTTTAAGATGCAGAGTTAGGTCTCTTTCATCTCTCTAGAAGTGTTGGCATCTTGGATCTTCTTTTAAAGCAAAAGCAATGTGGGACACAATAATAGATGGATTCTAGAGATGGTAGGCAGGATGGAAGTGCCACTATCTCTCAGTGGGGAGTAGACTCACTTTGATAAATCATACTCTTCAAGTTTATCCAACCTCAGTGGTAAATATGCTTCATAAGCTAAGAAGCACTGATACGAACATGCGACAGTTGACGCATATGTGACATAACAAGGATACAGTGACACTTCAATCTAAAAAAAAATGAATAACACAAGCACTGTAGGAATGCATCTTTCTCTTCTTTTTTTTCTTTTTTTTTCCTGAAAAGTGTGGTAGGAACACACCGATAAATAAATATATCTATTACATTTATTTGTGAACATGAAAGCAAAGTTGTTCATTTTTAGATAACAAATTAACTAAAAGGATATTGATTTTTATGTTTGTATGTTCGAGCATTCACTAACAAATTGGAAGTTGTAGGGTTTGGGTTTCAAATATTGAAAAGCTTAAAGGAGGGATTACTACATACAATTCAAACTTTTGTGTTAATTTTACCTCTCCCGACATTCTCAATTAATGGAGACCAACATTGGATATTCTTCTCTTTGCTTGGGGCACATGTCGGACATGTGTCGGCGTGTATTCCACAAGTGTCAGTACTTGACATGTGTCATGCATGGGCACTTCACATTAAGAGACGTTGTTCACTTCCTAGTTGATAAGTTGCAAAGGGATTTTCTATGGAATAGGAGTAGGGATGAATTAAAATATCAGTTTGGGATTGAGATATAATTTGCTCCCCAACTGGTGTAGGGAGTTTGAAGATTAGAAGGCTCAATGCATAAAGTCAAGCATTTTTGGAATATGGCTTTGGAAATTTGCTGGGGAGAGGAACAGGATTTTCGAGGTGAGTGTTAATTTCAAAACATGAATGATCTTGGGTGATTAGACTTCATCGGTGGTGATAGGCCTTATAGGATGGGTTTATGGAAGGGTACTAGAAAATGGTGGGATGCATTCAGAAAGCACATGATCCTGATAGTTGGGGATGGGCAGAGCAAGTGTAGTTATGGCATGATATGTGGTGCAGTAAGTGTAGGCTTAAGGACACCATTCCTATATGATTATGGTGGATCAAGGAAGTTTAGTTGCCCGCTATAGACATTTGGGAATATCGTGGTGATTTGGAATTGCCTACAAGAAAAAAGTGCACAATTGGGAGATTGAGATGACAATTCTTTGAGGTAGGGTATGGGGTCAATACTTAGCAATGTACTTGGTGGGGAGGATAAGATTTGATGGAGGGTTTCAAAATTGAGATAAAATCCTTTCAAAAAGTACTGTTGTACTTGTGGGATAGCTCATTTCATTGGAAAGGGGTTTGGCATATTAAGGAACCTTGCAAGGTTGCTCATGGAAAAGTTCTTTCCATTGACAATTTAATGAAACATGAGACAAAAGTGGTCCCTACTTGGTGTTTATTGTATAAAGTACCAGGTAGTCTGTTGACCATCTTCTTATTCATTCTAGTGTGGCTCAAGAGGTTTAGTGTTTGCTTTTGACGAGGTTTGAAATAGGTTGGGTGTTTTAAAGTCAGTGATTGATATTCTCCGTGTGTGGGCAGGGAGAGTTAGTTGTTTCCTGAATCTGAAAGAGAGTACTTGGGTTCTCCCAATAACTAAAAAGTGTAGCATGCCCGAATCAAACTGGGTTCGCGGTGGTGGAGGAAGCATAGAATACAGTCCCTCTATGTTTGATGTGGTTGAGTAGTCAAATCATCTTTTGACTTCTCAACCACATCAAACATAGATATGTCCCTCTTTTGATGAGTTTGAGTAGTCAAATCATCTAGTGCAGAGCAAATTTGTGAGCGTGAATGCCATACCATTCTCCAGGTGTCACTTTGTCCTTTGAACAACTTAGGGAAACCTAAACAACAACAAACGATGCATTCCTGTAGCAGATGGAATTGCTGCTACCCTATTGCATTTTAGCTGGACTGCTGCCTAATTGATTACCACTTATGTTCATTGCAGGAGGGTATTGAAGAGTGACAGAAATTATGTGGTGGCCATGGTTACCTTTGTAGCAGTTGGCTTCCTGAATTATTTGCCGTTTATGTCCCTGCCTGTACATTCGAAGGAGACAATATTGTTCTTCTTCTACAGGTACATGATACGACTTATGAATTACTTTTTTTAACACTCTTCATAATTGCTTTTATTTCTCTTTATACTTCATATGGAAGGTATTGAGATACAGAATACTGAATGAACTTAGCATGCTGCACTTGGATGTAAAAAAGATTTGCCTTCATTGTATTCAAAATGCCAGTATTCCCACATTAATAAATAGTTTAATAGGTAGGGGATTAGCGATGTAGTTATCAACAGAGAGCTTCCAGTGTAGGCATAATTGTGTTTTATAATCTGAGCGTCGCTTATAGAATCTGAACCTCGTCAATCTTTATGCTGGACCTTGGTTTGAAGAATTGAAATTTTGACTTCTAATTTGCAATTTATATCTTTAGATAGACGGCAGAACTTACTAAGAAGGGGAATCATACAGTATTTGGTCTGCCTTATTATTCAGTATTTGGTTGGAGGTTGTGCTTTGGTTACGAGTTCAGTTAATCTAATCTACCTAGATAAATTATAATATGTCTTCGCATTGTCTTGGATGAGGGTAAATTTTGTTGTAAATGCATGCTGGTTTTTACTTTCAAGAAAGATGGGCAAAGAATTATTTTGCTTAATGCGCTGATTGCTTCTTGCTATGATTTTGAGCATTTTATCTACTACTGGTTTAGGGAACAAGTTTGCTGGATGATATTATAAGCCAAGCTCCCATGTTGGCTCTGAGTGTTCAAACTATAATTAGTTTCAGTTTATGGGTTGAGCCCTGTAGTAATAATATGTAGTCAGTTCCCAGCTGGGTTGTTCCAGTGTTGGCATCATTTGCTTATGTCCTTTTCTTCTGTAGGTTGCAAGGTTTCTTGTGAAGACTGTTTCTCAGCTAGGGTCTGGAAAAGAACCAGTGGGTACAACAGCTTATATGCAACGAATTGAGCATCTAATGGAATGCCGTTGTGATGTTCAAAAAGGTAAATGGTCCTTCTTGTGTGCAGAGTATTTCCTATTGTTTGAGCTTTCAGGATTGGGAGGGCTGAAAAATAGTGTGTAAAGGTGCAAACCTAAGAATGGCAATTTACATAAAACTAGCTATTGTTGACTGAAGAAGTTATTAAACTGCAGTATATCATACTTGTGTAAACGTAACTGTCAACTCCACAAGACATCTTGACTATTAACTCTTCCAAGAGACATGAGTCGCTGTTTACATTCGCATCTTTTCACTTGGTAAACTTTGTCATCTTTAATGACTTGCAGCGGAGGATTGGTTAAAGCCTAGTGCAGCAAGGGAGGCATTTGAGGCAAGGGCTGCTGGAATGTCTGTTGCATGTGCTCAACATTTAAGCAAGTTTGCAAATCTAGAAGAACGTATGTCTGCTTTGGTAAAAATTAAATCTTCTATGTTTTCGTATTTTCTTCAGTTGTTGTGTCAAATTTCATTGAACTTACTGGATGAACATTTTTTCAGGAATGACCGGAGTGAGTGAAGCTGTGAGACCCTGTTTTGCTAAGTCCCATATTTGTCTTAAATGCACTCTTAGTATTGCATGATTTTCCTTAATTAAGGAGCTTGATTAGCATGTTTTAATTGAAGTATGTCATGTGAGTAGTAATTTATTTTAGGTATGATCAATTAGCTTAATCCATAAATCTAATTTCATTGGCCCCAAATGATTAGAGCTTCTTCAATAATAGCTGTTTGTATTTATTTCCTCTATTTCGTCGACAAGACCCTAGCTTTTGTTTATGTTCTCTTGTTTGCTAAGCATTATTGTACTTAAAAACGTTTTCAAGGAAGTGTTTGTTCCCGGAAGAGCAACAGAATCTGTTCAAAGGCACCAAAGGACTAGAAAGAAAGCACATGGGGTCAGGCTTCTTTTATTCAGAAAAAAAGGCGACGAAGTACACTGCCCATTTTGATAACATGTATTTTACCATATATGCATACAATATTCAAATTTACCAACGGTTGAATCTATTATGATAGAGCAGGAAGTTCTGGTTACAATTTACAAATGAAACATATTATAGAGATATACAAGCAAAATGCCTTGCATTTTATTTGCGAAGGTTAATTTCAACAAGATTAATGATTCAGTTTCAATGTGTTACAGTGAATTGTCTATTAATTCCAGTTAATGTGAGAATATGATACAGTGAACGGTGTTCCTATAGGAGCTCGAAGGAGCTCGAAGGAGTAATTGATCGAAGGCTTGGACACTTTCTGACAAAAAGAAACAATTAAGAAAGCTAGAGTATTACTCCACCACACAAGCCAAATATATGCTTTGCATGCTTCAGTACAAAATAATTGCACGCGAAATATAATTTTTCAACATAATTTTAATGCAGAATGGTGTTTGTGCAAGATATTCATATACAATGATGTTCATGTTTGTGGCTTTTTTATTTTAGACCAAAATATCTATCATTTTATCTCATAATTTTAAAAATATCGATCAATGGCACATTTTTTGTTAAAACGGGTTACATTTGTGGTAATTGATGTTTCATAGAAACACTTTGATTCTTTCAAAGATTAATGGTTAAACATTTATTTTGTATTTTTTATCCAAGAACTAAGATTGGAAGGCACCGGTATCTTGGAAAACATAATTTTTATACAAAATGATATTTGTACAGGATTCTCATACATAATGATGTGTATGCTTGTGGTCTTTTCATTTCAAACTAAAACATCTATCATTTTATTTTATAATTTCAAAAAATATCGATGTCACATTTTTTATAACAAAGTGTTACATTTGAGTTTATAGCAACGGCTCACATTTTTTATAATTATGGGTCACATTTGTGATAATTGATGTTAATTGATGTTCCTTAAAGACACCTCGATTTTTTCAAAGATTAATGGTGAAACATTTATTTTGTATTTTTTTATCCAAGAGCTGAGATTGAGATTGTAAAGCACTCGTACCTTATAAAACCCTCCAAAATATTGGAGAAAAATCTGTCTAAAAAAACGTGTTTCAATTAATATTGTTGGAAAAGTATAAATGACTGGCATGTCATTGGTCCGTAGTTCAATGCATGTAGAGCATTTTGGAGAGAGAAATTATGTACGATCCGAATCTTCTAAAATTGTACGAAGTGATTGTCCTTAATTAGTAGGCAAATCTATAAAGTTTTGTATATATAGAGAACCATGCACCTACTAGGCAACGTGTATATCATGCCTTGTAAATAGGCTCATATGTATATACTTTTTGTAATAAAAAAAACACCTACCAAGCGTTAGATAGTTTTTCTAAAATTATTAAAAATAAATTTTTTTAATCATTTAATATTTTATTTCTATCATATAAAATACAATTTAAACTTTAATATTTTAGTTATATTTTTTGATTTCTTCTCTCCTTTTTATTCTCTCTCTCTTCTTTTTTTACGTTTTTACTGTATTCATAACATTTCATACCTTGTCTCTCTCTTTCTCTCTCTAGAATTATTGCATATTTTTATTTCTTCTGCAATCATAATACCTAGCAATTCGTACTATTATGTTTTTGGTTGTCAGAAAATATGTTGTGTTGTTTTAGTTGGCCGAGTTATTTCAATTCGCGATGAGTACTTGAGGAGGAAATGCTTCGAAGATTGCGCCTAATTTGGGTTAATAAAGCGGCATCGCCCAAACTTAACCATAATGCATACACAAATTTTTGTTTATGTAAAGTATAACTAAATTCATAGGCCAAAGTTATTGTCCAAGTCAATTAAGTTGCTCTGTGCCTACGCTTGCAATCAAATCCAGAGTTTTTGGATTTACATGTCAAAATGAACATAGCATGTAACAAAATTTTCTCGTTTTCTTTTGTAGATTTCCGGTATTTATTATGCTATTTTCATAGAATGAACAATCTTGAATCTATCCAATCCGTTATATTTCACTAACTCATGAATTTTTTTCTCTATCTCACAAATATCACAGATAATCTCTTTTCTTTCCAAAATTTTTGAATTATCCAAAACCCTTATGAAATTATAACGTTGTTTTATATGTTTTTTAATTTTTTTACAATAATTAATTCTTAAATTTTCCCGCCAGCTATTACTGATATTTTCTAGAGTAACTTCTGAAGTGCGAGTCATGAATCATTTCGATGCCAAATAATCTTTGAACTCATCATCGGAACTCATCAGAACGTCACCTCTCTCTCTCTCTATAGAGATATATATATATATAGACAGAACAATCTTAACCTTGCCCCATGTTTAGGTCCGGTCCGTCTATGAATATGACACATCAGAGAGTTAAACGGGCAGACCAATTCGACCAGCACAGGGTGAAGACAACCAAGTGCCAAGGAAAGGTTCCATCCTGAATTGGTAGGCCTATTTCATGTTCAGAATATTTCAGAGCAAGAAAGAACCTTGAATATCATAGAAAATCATATATACATATATATAGTATATTTTTTAAACATGATTCCATAATTTCTAATTATTTGTGTAAAGCTATTGCTCACCAACTTAAGAGTGCTAAAAGGGATGGAACCCTGGTGGAGGTAACAACCAATTCAAGCATTCATTACTAAAGTACATAGCTAAAAAAATTATGCACAAAAAATGTTAATCATGACAATTTTTCACATGGAGCAAAAAAGAAATAGGAAGCAAAACAAGTGTATGTCCAACGGCTAGCCATGCAAACAAACTCGAGATATGAAAAAAGTTCAGAAGTTAGATACTTTCGAGTTTTTCTGTAGTTATTTTTATTAGATTTTGTCATGTGATTTTTTTTTTTTCAAAAGTCTCTCCATTTTATAGTAAATTCAAGTGGTTGATACTGTCATGTCCTATAACCATTGGACCTTCTTCGTCCCCCTTTTTCTAATGAGTTGTCAAATTAGTCTCTTTAAACACCCAATTAACCCACATGAAGTTTTCGCTTCTGCACATACTAAGCAATTACTGGAATAATACAAGTAAACATGAGGAGTTTAAAAGGTACGTAAAGCATAAGCTTATTTTAGCACGACCCGTGAAGAACAAGGGAAACCCATTTAAGCTAAAACAGAAATGAAAATAAGAACATTTTTTTTCCCCCCAAAGTGTTGATTGGTATTCTCATCAGATATTATGCTTTTTCAAACGTGATCAACAAATGAAGAAATTATTAGTTGCATCTCCTTAATCCTCAGCATGCAAGGGTTCGAATGACAAACCCCAAGGGGTAAATAATTTAATGTTTGGAGAGCCGCTAGAATGAGGAGAAAAATGATCAAATGTAAAAGAAAAAAAAATAAGAAAGAAATAAATTAAAGAACCTGCATGCATTAAGATGTCTGGATCTATTGTTTGAACTTTGAAGCATGGTGTTAATCATGAAATGGCCAAATTTTCAACAATTAGTTCAGAAGAAAGTTCTCTAGTTAGAAGGAGGAGAAGGAAAAGGGAAAGAAGAAGAAGGTTAGGCCAACTTAAAGTCCAATGACCATGAGGATCATGCAAAAGTTTTCTAAGCCAGGAGGAAAGTTAGGCCAACTCAAAAGTCCCATGACTGCATGAGGATCATGCATTAATATGGCTACAGTAATAATGCTATACAACTAAAAAAATTTATTTTGGAGTGGTGGTTCAAAAGATAAGAACTCGGATTTCTTCACTCAATAGTTAGGTTTGAGTCTCCATAGTCATTCAGTAGAACCTACTCTTCAACACCCAGAGCATGCTGTGGAATCTAAGCTTCAATTTTAACATAAGTGTGGTGAGGACTTCTACAAATGGCTATGTAATGTTGAGAGGCAAAACTCCTCAACGAACGTATGAAATAGCCTATCTGCATATTTATTTTAATCAAAAAAATTATATATATATAACCAAAAAAAATTATGTAAAATTATTACAAGAATTATGTGGTTAAATTAGAGCCATTCATTTAAAAATAAAAAATCTATCATAATAATTCTTAATTACAAAAATACTACTACCAGTAAGATTTTTTATACAAATTTTCTAAAAAAATAACACTTTCCAATCAAACAACAGGATCATCATCGTATGCCAAACATTTCAGATCCAGCACCTTCTCATGTGACTTTAATGGCTTGAAGTTGAGAGAGAACATTGACCATGGCAAATACATTAATGACCCCCCACCTTGTATCTCAACTACACTAATAAATACCAATTTGTTCCAAGAATAGGCACAAGGGCTGATGAAAAATTTCTCAATCATTAACGTGTGGCTATTTAACCAGACATTGAGAGAGGCGCCAAGAAATAATATTATATATATATATATATATAAATAAGGACAAACCGTGTAATTTTGGGACATTAATGTAGCCAAAATATACTTCAACCTTAGGGCCCATTTCCTCTTTTATATAGTGACTTTATTCCCTTTTAATAGCGTAAGAATTATAAGAAGCTCACCTTCCCAAGCTTCTTATCCCCCACATGTTCTCCTACAAACCCAAAACAAAAACAAAAAAACCCACCCCTTATGGAAGAAGCTATAGAATGTGAGGATCAAACTTCCACTTCTTCCACCACCAACACCACCATCACCGCCGCTGCCTCCTCCTCCTCCTCTTCATGCTCTTCTCCACCAAATATCTCAACTAAAGTTGTGATCCAGAAAATCTCTAAAAGGGTTCAAGAAGGGGAAAATAATGACAATGAGACTAGGAAGAAGGCTAAGAAAAGTGACGATGAAAAACACCCGATTTATCGCGGCGTTCGCAAGCGCAGTTGGGGCAAATGGGTATCCGAAATCCGGGAGCCGAGGAAGAAATCGAGAATATGGCTTGGGACTTTTGCAACCCCCGAAATGGCGGCTCGAGCCCACGATGTAGCCGCCGTTACAATCAAAGGCCAATCTGCTCACCTCAACTTCCCTGAGCTGCTTCACGAGCTGCCCCGGCCAGCTTCTAATTCACCGAAAGACATCCAAGCCGCGGCAGCCAAAGCAGCAGCCCTATCAACCCCAAGAAGGCACGAAGCCAAAGCCGAGACAAGTCAAGCCGAGTTGATGGGTTTCCAATCCCCAGATTCCATTAGAAAGTCATCCACTCCACCTCTAAGCAACATTGATGACCCATTTTTCGGCCTGCCCGATCTCTTCCTCGACTCGAGTCATCAAATCGACAACCTTTTCTTCACGCAGCCGTGGCAGCTGACCAGAGCCGAGCCTGTTGATGATGAAATTTGGCCTGAAGAGCTTCACTTGTGGGACTTGTTCGAAACTGGCAACACCATTTCAAATTCAAGCTCAACTCAGATCAAGAAAGCTCAAGTCTTGGCAGAGAACATCATAATGTTTTGAGTTTTGGATTTGCATGGCTTGAAGTTGAAGGTGTACTTACTTAACTTCTCTGTAAAATTGCATCCTTCGAGGTTACTAAGTGTCTTAATCTTCACCTGATTCCCATTCTTGTTACATTTAATTGACCAAAAAATCCCATGTACATTAGCGCGTTTGTGCAATAAAATATTTTGCTTAGGTTTCTGTATAATATGGGGTTTCATGGTCTTTTGATGATGTTAATTTGCTAAATTTAGACACCCTGACCATGATATAACTCAAGATATGCATCATGTGGTGTTGATATCATGACAGCTTCATTTTTTCAGGAGTTTTTGTCTAAAGAGGGCTAGTTTTAAACTTAATTAGTCAGGTGATTTCAAACTTATTTAGCATACTCAAATCGTTCGAGAAGTTTGAAAAACACAACTTTAGACCTAAAGTTGAGGTTGTATTTTCAAAACACGACTCTAATGTTTAAAGTTTTTCTTAAAATTTTTATAAAAGTTATGTCTTAAAAATTCAATTTCAGTCTTGAAGTCATGTTTTAAAGACACAACTTTAAGTCTGAAGTCATGTTTTTAAGATACAATTTTTTGAGCAAAAACTCTTTAAGCCTGAAGTCGTGTTTTTAAACTTGATAAATAAGTTTAAAACTATTTGAATTTAGTAATTAAATTTAAAAATAACCTTAGTTTAAGCAAAAACTCTTCACGTACCGACGTTATATTAGTCTCTCTCTCTCTCTCTCTCTCTCTCTCTCTCTCTCTCAAAACACTGCAAAGCTGATGTTTCATACAAAGAAGCATCTGGGTGGAATTTCTCAGCCTACATCACCAGTTTTAAGAGAAGGAAAAAGAATTGGATAGCTAATATTTCTTTTTAAACTAAGGAAAAAGTCATAATCCTGTGTGTGCTCATACAGAGAGAATAAAATATCTGTGTGCCAGGTTTGAACACACATCACACATTGGGTCATGGTCAAGGTTACATTTTCTTACAATAGACCTTTTTCTTTCTTTCATTTTTTTATTTTCTGTTTTTGGGGTTTAAGTTACCTTTTTTTTCTTTCTTTCACATCACCTTACTTACTTTCTTCACTTTAATCATATGCAAGCTATAATATGTTCTGGGTAAATTCTAGAAAAGTTAAAGCTTTTTTTTTTTATAATTTTTCGTAAATTGGCAATGCATCTCTTTTCAAAGTCATTGCCTCAACAATTTACGTATCTATGTTGTCTATGAGTCAGATTAATGCATTTCAATAAGGGGCAACAAAATGGAAGAGGAGAAATTAAACCTACGTACGCTGTCGCATGAGTTGATTCAGTCAAAGAAAAAAATTTCACACATAAAAACAATATATCAATATCTACCTGAGGATATATGTATAGAGACATATATTATTATTATATTTTTGTTAGTTATAGAGATATATATATATATGTTATTATATACATGATAGAGGGGAAAAAAACCATTCCTTCTTCATACTATGAGAAAGAATCGCTTAAATAGTGAGATCATAGGACGTGCTTAGAAACAATTAAGATCACTATTTTACCCCTGATTACCAAAATACTTAGTTTAGAACCCGAATTTTTAGTTAAAAAATAGAGAAAAAGAAAAATATGATGAAAAATAGAACTATATTATTCTTTTATTTTGTTCAATTTTTCTTCATATTTTTTTTTTTCTGACCAAAAATTCAAATTCCAAACGAAGTGTAAAGAAAACGGAAATGGAAAGCGCATCCAAAAAATGTAAGAGAATACGGCAAGTTGGAAACTATTGAGAAACTTACAGAAATCTTATTAGAAAGCTTTTACGAAATTCAAAGGAGTCTTTTAATAAACTTAATGGAGACTTTTGAAAACTTAATAAAAATTTATATGAATAATTTTATAGATACCTAATTAGAACTTAAAGACAAAAAATGTATAAAATTACAATTTAAAGTTTTTTCCTAAGTTTTTCAGGCGTTTACTTTAACAGTCCAAGAGTTTTCGAAACGTTTTTTCAAATTAGTATCTACTTTGATCCTTCGGCTTCTTCTTGACAAACAAACAAAAGAAAATTATTGAGCTTTCTCTTTGTTTTTGTTTTTTTCTTTCTTTGGTCAACCTGTCAAACCAACATTTTCATGAAATTAGTCTAGCAACATAAATCCATGTTAACCAAAACCTGAATTTAATTGTTTGTTATCATAAAGAATTCAGCATAATCTTCCCCCCACCCAAACAAGAAAAAAAAAAGAAGAAGAACGAAAGTCACGAAACAAAACCTTAAAAAGGTTTCAAAGCCTGGTCGACTCAAGAGTGGCACAAGTAAACCTAAACCTTCAAACAAAAATACATGCCGCGTTAGGGATGTGCCTTTTTTTCATAGGATGAAATTCAAGAAAGTAGCTAGGGATGTGCCGCGTTAAACTAGCAGAAACCACAAAAAATTAGTGCATCAATATGTGGCCTCAGCATCTCTCTCCTTTCATTGTCCACGTCTCAATTAAATCAACTAATCTTACTCTTCGCATGGGTTAATATAGGGTTTAAATTAAGAAATTTGAAGATCAGGGTTAATTCGGCAATGAAGTGATGATTCACATTTGCAGTAGTTAACCTGTCATGGCAGGATATTTATGAGTTAGGGACCACCCGGTATTGATAACACAAGATTCGCGCTGCTTACAATTTTGGGAAGGACCTATCAAGGGGCCTAGCAGATACTAATACAAGAACATTAGCGATTAAAAATGATATTTTTCAGGCAATTGACAAACAAAAATATGAGGAATCCGGCGTTTGGCATAGAAATGAACACGGCATATAGGAGAGGGCCAAGGATTTGATTATTGTTGATAGAATCCAAAACAGGTAGGAACCAACCTGAGCATAGCAAGCACCGTATATTATGTCTGAGGTGAACATAGGGTAGGGAAAATGAGAAGGTAAATGTAAACCCAGTGGAGATTTACAATAGTAAAATTAACTAGTCTTCAATGGTAATGAAATTGTGCAAGACTTGGGGCTAATACCACAGATTGCGTTTCCTACATATTCAGAATTGGTGATTACATCTCTTTTTCTTTATGCTGCCATACCTTTACATTTTTCTTTATTTATTTATTTTTTTTTTTGGCTTTTTCAGCATTGCATGCAGAGCCCTAATGGCTACCAAAAAGTTGGAAAAGACTGATCCAAATAGAATGGAATAGAAGAGGATAGTAAGGAAATCAACCTTGTCTTTCTTTTGAGTTGGAAACATGCATTTAAATGCTTTTCACTCAAATGATTAAGATACTTGTATGCTTTAGATGCAGAGCTCCACTTTCATTTGAGAGAGAGAGAAAGAGAGAGAGATTTGCTATGAAAAAACACAACCACATAAATACATCATCATTAGTCCAAGCATCTTAACCAAAGTGAAGGTAAGGGTGTGAGTCAATCTGCTCAACTATTTAACTTTTGGCATTGTATGCCAAATTTGAGCATATCATTTACAGTCTCTAGGCCTGACTTGTGCCTATTAAACTTTGCCACAAAACAGGCCATATCCCATCATTCATCATGATCCAGATGACACTGTCAAAATCTGAAATAACCATTGTTTTTGTCTTCATTTTTTCCCTTTTCCCTTTTTCTTTAACATCGACAAGATTGAGTTGTGAAGTCTGTCTAGCTGTAAATCAAAACAAGTTGTGGCTGATCCAAAATCTAACTTCTAAATAACTTTAATTACATATTCATTAACCTATGAGGGAGATCTTTACACTTACATGTATAAAGAGTTGGACCACTGCTTTCAATTGCTTTCATGCCATTTTCATGAACAATTTTTAACTTTTTGTTTTTGTTTGTGGTATTTGTTTATATCAATCATTTTCATTAAGAAAACAACGCTTTTGACTTTCTAAAAGTAAGGATTAGAAGGAGGTCAAGTCTCAAAGCACAAGATATGATTCGAATAAAGACGACGAGGCTTCCGAATACAAGCAACAGTAGCCATAGAATATTTCATAGGCTAAAGTTCTATTCTTCCACATAATTAAACTATAATCCTTCCAATACAAAAGAGCGCAATTAATTATTACTATATTTTTAACATGTTGTTTGAATTATAATTATTTAAATATTTGAATCAAAATGTTATTGCAAATAACCATTTCATTTATTTATTTTGTATGTGAAACTTGCATAAATATTTTAAAATCCAATCGCATGTAGTCAGTCCAACCAAGGAGTTTAAAAGTGGAAAAATGCTAGGGAGGCTCTCCCTAGCACTCCTTCTAAAAGTAAAAAAGAAAAAAAAATTGATTCTCCATTTTATTAAATCAAAGGTGTTTATATAGTATATATATTTTGTACATCCTTTCTGAATGAATGTGCATGTGATGTTTTATAACTTTTGGATCATGTGGTCAATCAAATTGGTGAAGGGAGAGAGAGAGAAAAGACTAGTTGGAATAAAGCTATAATCTACAAAGGCAACACCTATCTTTTATAATTGAATAATACTTTTGGGTTCACATAAAACTAAAAAAAAAAAAAATCCAATTCTAGCAAAAGAAAACTAAAGAAATTGAAGTAAACCAAAAAAGAAAGACCTAAACCTAGACAAAGGATGAAATAAAAGCTGAAAAAGTGCAAAAGTGTATAAAGAAGGTAAAGCCCCACAAACCGAAACTTGGAAGACAAGCTAGAATCCAATAATACCATACATACCTTAAACTCTGTAAGCATATGCCAAAATGATCATGAATCCCATGTATAGTGACAATGGAAGTATGCACTATTCAGCTTAGAACTTACTAGCAAAGAGTAGTGATGGTGAGTTACATTGCATTACAATTCAACTCCACTACAAAGTCTAGATCTCTTTACTTTGGTTTTTGATGCAGTGGGGGCAAAAATGTTGGGAAAATATTATATATTTTTGTTTATTTTATGTAAATATACAGATAAGCTGCACCTTTAACATTACAGTGACCCAAAATGTAAGTACATTGAAACATAGATGTGAGCACTTGAGAGTTGTCCAAATGCAATGGTATCTGTACTGTAGAACCATATATATATATATATATATATATAATACTCCAATCTAAGTCCAAATTCCAGAAATAAACACTGTACATTGCCAAACCAATGCAAAAACCAAAAAAAAATCAAAGTCCTTGCAAGATTATATTGTACTTGAGATTCTAATTTCTATCCTAGCTAGCTGTCACAAGTTGCCAATTGAAGGACATCAGAGAGGACAACAATTATGTTGTGGTTGTAACAAACCCATCTGTATATATAGAAGAGGAAGTTTTACATCATTTTCTCTGTAAAACACATACATAGTCACAACTCCATTCATTCTATATATATATTATATCATATGAAAGAGGAAGTTTTACTTCATTGTCCTTAAATCACATACATAGTCTCAGCTCCATTCATTCTATACAGTGGCTCCAAGACTGACAGGTATAGGACCATGGTATTTAAATAATAGAGCAGATGGACCACGTTGTATGAGGAAAGAAAGAGACATAATTATTGGTGTACCATAGATATAGACCTTGGCGTGACCTTTACCTATGGTATAACCCCTCCTTTCCACCCCCCCCCCCCCCCCCTCTCTCTCTCTCTCTCTCTCTCTCTCTCTCTCTCTCTCTCTCGTGTGAAAAGGACATTATCTTGCATATGTATGGAACAAAAATAAGTATGCAGGACATATGGTAAGACCACAGGAAAATAAGCATGAAAGGAACATGGAAAATGAAGGCTGAAAGTTTTAATTTGAAGGCTTTTTATTTTTTTCTGGAAGAGACATGATGTGTACCCACCTATGTAGATAGATGTAGATGTAACAATTTCACATTGTTGTATCTTTTTTTTTTTTTTTGTATCTGAAGTGTACCCATACTTCTAAGAGAACAATATGCAGTTACAGGTTTTTTACCCTTATGTCGCTCATGTTTGCTTCGTTAAGTTCATTGGTAACTACAGTAATACTCTTCTTTTAGAAACTCTATGCTGGCTCATTTAAATAATTTAGGGGTAATTATACTTTAACCCCTGTAATTTGAACAAAAATCAGATAAACTCCATATAGTTTAAAAATGAACACATAACTTTTCTATAGTTTAGATTTAAAGGTAAAATAAATGAAAACCGTCAGAGTTAACGATAGTTCTATCACAGGGGTATTTTCTTTATTTCATTTCTCTAAAATGGAACATTAAAAAGATAATTTTACCCTTTTATGTCAAAATAAAGTGTTGTCATTCGTAGGGGCATTTTTATCATTTTACTAAATCTGTATTTATGTGTTTACTTTTAAATCACAAGAAAGTTATCTGATTTTCGCTCAAACAATAAGGGGATAAAGTATAATTACACTAATATTACTTCTTTTTATAAAGTGTGAGAGAAACTGTCCAAGGTATCGCTCCTTTCAAACTTACTCTTAGTTATTAAACTCTCTCGAAGACTAACAATTTCACCAGCCTCGAGTAAGATACAGATCAATCAAATTAGTAGTTGTGCAATAAAAAATTAAAATTTAATGTTAAAAATAGTACAAACAAAAAACTAAACATAATTTCATCCAAACGATTCACATCCTATATATATATATATATGGATATACTGTTGATAAATTTGGTGAAGCAATTCAAAATAAATTATATTTTTAAAAGTACAAAGACAAGTATAATTTTTTTTATATCATTCTAGTTTTGTGGAATGTTTGGATCAGAACTTCCTAAACGAATTATATTCTACCCAAAACTGAGGCCCAACTTAAGTGTATCCAATCCATGGACCAAAACTTATAATGAATGTGTGATTGAGCCCGTTATCTTTCCCATGCAGCAAGCCCTAAGTAAGTGGCTTATATCACAGAATCCAACAAATTTGATTGTGTGCTCGTATGGCTAAGATTTTATTTGTGACAATCGAAGAGTCCTTATGAGATTTCAAGTTCTATTAGTATCCTTCGCCTGAGTCAATTTTCATGACCAACCATTATTTATATAATACACTACATTTATATTGATTATATGGACCATGATTCTGCAAGTGTTGGAGGGAGTAGTACCGTGTAGCAACAACAAAAAAAAAAACATAGAAAAGAGAGGCCATGATATCATGTTTTGGGCCGAACCAACTCGCAAATTGGACTTACCCCAATTCAACCTTTTGTTTAGTAAATCTTACCTAACCTCAGTTCCAATACGATGGCAAAAAGACCTAAACCTTGCGAAGCTGTGTCATTATTTGAAGTTGATTTAAATAGAGTTGGATAAAGTGGGAATCCTTATAATGGATAACAACCTTCCTCTAAAAAATATTTCTTGTATTTTTTAACAAGAAATGAAAATTCCATATTTTTTTAAGAAAAATATGAAATTACATGGTTCTTAGTTTCTAGGAAAATTTTCTACTTCTTACTACCCAAATTGAAAAATATATACATTATATGTTTATCGCCTCAAATTAAAACATTTTACGTGCTGTAGACTCCTTATGGCCACTCTCAGAGTCATTGGTCTAGTAATTACCCAGTTTATGTGGAATATGAGAACTGTATAAACTCTGGAATTACTCGAGGTACATGCAAGCTAACTTGAACACTCAGTTAAAAAAAAAAAACAAAATGATAAATGTTTTTTTTTCCCACTTTGTTCATGTCTACTTGAAAGAAATGCAAAGGAAAACCAAACTTTTGATGTCTGATTTGTGACAAGTAAAAATATCATGCAGTAGGCTTCCACACTTGCCCAATGAGAAGTAGAAAACCATACTTTTTATTTCTATTTCTCATAATATTTTGAATCCATAGAAGAATTGCTCCCTTTATGTGTGTTTACAACCTTAGGTTCATCTTTTGAAATTACTAACTACCAAAAAAAATTCTACCAAGGAATAGTTGAGGAACATAAAATTAAACAATTTGGTAAATACCTATATATACTTTTTAAACTTTCAATTATCACACTAAAAGACAAAATTAAAGTTAATAAAAGACTTATTTTTAAAAAAAAAAAGAACACAAATATAATAAAAATATATATATTATGTCTCTTGACGTCTTTCACTAAATCAAGAAGGAAATTAATCTAGATATATGCAAGTTGCATGAACATATCTTACTATACAATTAAAAAATAAAATAATAAAATAATACATGATCTACCCTATTAAATAAAAATGACGTGGGCATTCAAAATCTCTGAATAATTTGCCGTTTCATGTATAGTCGGTTTAAATCTAGCGGTGTCTCTGTAGGACCCACTTGGCCACTAGTCAGTATCACACTCTCCCTGCACGTACTGCCACGTACCCATCTTCCAGAGCCTTTCCATACTCCATGAAAACCCGCCATTTGCTTCCTCGTTCATTTAAAACTTCAAAACCCTTCCTGTGCCCTAAATACATATCCCCATTTTTGTTCTCTACCTAGCTATCGCTTTCTCTCTCTAGCTATATACAACCGTGCGTTTCTATTTCTATCCGTCTCTTCGAAAAGAATCCAAACCCTACTACTACTACTACTACTTTCTCTCTGCAATGATTTCTCAGGTATATACCACGGACTCGCAGACCAAATCCGCCGACTTGGCGTCGAAGATCCTCGCTGCCACGACGGCGCCGCAAATCGCCGACGCGTGCGGCGCCATCGAGGCGTTCCTCCACAAGCACTCCCCGGACCAGACCCGGTGGTTCTTCTCCATCACTTTCCCAACCCTAATTTGCAAAATCTTCGGCTTCGATGAGTCGCCAACTCAGCGGCCGCCCCAGTCGCCCAACGGGTGGATTTCCTCGACCGATCTGGAGCTAGCAGGTAGGGTTTTCAGCCTCCTCTCTCCCACCGGTGTGTTGATGTCTTCGATTTCAGCTGTCGATCGGCTGTCGCTGGTCAAGTACGTGTTTCCGATTGAGCGATTACCGCAGTGGGTTAGGTTTATGCTTCAGAACGAGCGACATTGTCGCGTTTTGGCCGATTTGTGCCCGTTGCTTAAAGGTAGGATCAAGGAAGATTCAATTAAGGGTTCTTCATTGCAGGTTCAATTAAATGTGTTTGAATATTACATGTTGTGGTTTGCTTATTACCCTGTATGTAGAGGAAATAGTGAGAGCTCTGATACGTTGAGGGTTCGGAGGAGTAGAAAGTTTAAGTTGGAGAGTTGGGCTTCTTCATTCCCAGTATTTTCAAACAGCAGGCGTGAATCAGAGCAGAAAATCGAGTGTAGTTCGTATAGACGCCTACTTTATGCATATCTTCGTGCATTTGTGCCAACATCGGATTTGAATGCTTACCAACCTTATCGTAGTTCACTTCTACATTATTCCTCCGCTTATGATAATTCAATTCTTGAGCAAGCGGAGTTTCTTGTTAATACTCTGATACACTTTTGGTTGGTTGATAATGATTTCTCGCCGGTACCTGTGAATGTATGCAAGTCATTTGGTGTTTCTTTTCCTTTTCGTTCAGTAATAGGCGAGACTCCACCCACTTCCGGATTGGGAGAGGTAGTCATTTTGTTTGTGAAGTATCTCAATTTGAGTTCAGTTGCCCTTACTGAAGCGTCCGATCAGGTCGAATTTAATGGGAGTCCTAGGTGGAGGGTAACGGGATCTGCTGATACTGTCAAGTCCAGGAATGCAATGTCAGCTACTCCTGGTGTGCATTCTGTTGGGTGTTGGAACTCATGGATTCAGAGGCCATTGTACAGGTTCATATTGAGGACGTTTTTGTTTTGCCCAATGGAGGCTTCTATCAAGAATGCGTCTCAGATATTCTCTATTTGGATTTCTTATCTGGAACCTTGGAGAATCAGCTTGGAAGAGTTTAAGGAGCTAGAGGCAGACGTGGGTATGTCCGCTAAAAATACAACGAAAGCGTTCACTCAGTCTTCAGCACGTGGATATTCATCTTCCTGGCAGGGCTTTGTATTGTCCAACTATCTGTTCTACAGCTCCTTGGTTATGCACTTCATTGGATTTGCACACAAGTTCCTTCACACAGATCCAGAAGTAATAGTACAGATGGTATCGAAGGTTTGTTTTATAACTTAGTAATTTTTTTGTTACTATTGCTATTAGATCTGAATCACTGTGCATGTATATGTTGGCTTTATAATATTTATATAGAGAAAATATGCTTGAGATTTAGTGAAGGGCTTTGTCTTGGACTCTTGAACTACCATCAGTAATTTTTATGTATTGATAAATTTTAATTGTTTGAAGATGTGTGAACTGTTCCCCTCATTGTCTCTTGCTTTATGACCTTTTTTATGGTACATACCAAATTAATTTGTGATAATAACTTCCATCAGAGGAAGTTGTTATTCATTGATATCCACTTTATGAAGTAACAATATGGTTTAGGAGTATGGAACAGAGAAGTTGGTGCATGGAAACAATTGACCTGGTGGCAACATGTTTTTCTCATGAGAAAACCTCTAGCTAGAAGTGGTGATGAAAAGTGTCTGGAATGCAAATTGTGATTGTTCCATGAGAAAGTTTCAGAAATTCTTGTAAGCGATGAGTTTGGATATTTGATAGGGACTACTGGAAGCTTTGAAAGATACGAATAGATGAACTGGAAGCTTTCAAAGATGCATATAGATGAAGAGGCGTGTTAGGGGATTTTGATCACAAGGATCAAAATAGAGAAATATGTACAACATGCTTATATTAGTCATAACATATTTTACTGGAGCTGGATTTCTCATCGTAATGTTCAGGTTCAGTGAGATTTGTTCGCTGTGCAGGTAAGCATAAGTATCGCTTACTTGAAATGTTTGGAAAAACAGAAGACACTTGCAAATTACTCGCTAAATTTTTGAACAGTTTAGGTGTGAAAATTTGCTGTGAAGGTGAATGCTTAATGCTAGAGCTCAATTATTTGAGGTGTCAAGAAATGTCTAGCTTAATGTGGGTGCTTTTTTTTTTTTTTTGGCAACAGCTCTAACTTAACTAGTTTTTAATTTATATGTTTACTACCTTGGGTGGTATTTCATATGAATTGATGAGAACTATCAGTGTCTTAGGTTCCTCATAATATTTGAGTTAGTTTTGGTAGATTACTGTGTTAAAGAACACAAAATTCTGAATAACTGTTTTCTTTTTGCCGGTGGTGGCAGTTCTCTTCCACGAGAGTCAAAAGTTCAACTTCTATGCACCAAGGATACAAAGATGGTTTGGCTAAGACAGTGAGGCTTGGTAACATAGGTTAATGCTCTTTAGTAGACTCTTTCACATATGCTGGAATGAAAGTAATGGTATCAAGATAATTTGACAAGCCAAGGCAATCTACTCTGAGGAATTGTTTACCATTGTTTGCATAAAAGGTAATAGCTGTAAATGGCATGAAGGATGGTGGAACTGATGTGTATTAAAAAAACAATCAGGAAACATGAAAGCCAGGAACTGGTTGGAAGTCAAACCACTCTACCAATTATGATATTCAATACCTCGTCAAATTGGGTTCAAGATATGACAGTGAAGTTGTTTGTTTCTAAAGGGGCATTTAACTAGTATTTGCAATAATGCAAAATCTCCCACCCTTCTGTTGCATCCAATTCTGCAGCCCAAAGTTTATATAAGGGTAGTAAAGAATTATCTAAGCATTGCTTTTGTGGAGTAATGTGGAGCAATGGTTAAATATGATTCACAGTGCCATTTATCAATTTAACAGGGAGGGTTGGGCTATGTCCGGACTTAATATTTGGCATTATCTGCAAAGTGGCTGCCCTATACTTTGAGCCGTGTGCTCATACTTCCTGGCTGAGCTTTTACCGTAGCACCAAGCATTGGCCCCTACATGAATTTAAAAGAAACCTTACTTGATTTCCGAAGTGTTAACCACACTCTCTCTTTAGTGTGCTATTAACCCAGCGTCCATATTGAGAAATCAAAAACATTGGGAAGGACACTTATAAAAGCATGTCTAGGAGAAATATGAGCAGAAATTTGCATGCTCAATCTCACACAATATATCAGCAGTCATGTCCAACTGAGAGCAGGGTATTTTTTATGATTCAACTCAAGTTATATATTTGCCTATCTTCATTGTTAATCACTTTGGTTGTAGTTTGTGTTCATTTATGCTTGTTGCGCGTTTCATCTTTACAGGTTGTGAACGTATTGTCATCATCTGGGGAGCTGATTGCCCTTATAAAGAATGTAAACTCTGTATCTCATTTGAAACCAGCTGGGTCATCTGAATCAATGCTTAATAGCTTGTACAGATTTGTTCCAACAATCCGTGAACAGCTGCAGGTAATTACATGTCTATTAAACTTCTTTTGGTTTCCACAATGCAATTTACATTTTGAATAACAAACCTATCATTTTGACCTGGTTGCAGTGACTGTTTCTTAATTCTTACATCTGGTCTTAAACAATATGTTCTGTTAAAGTTCGGGAAAATATGAACTGCTTCTCTAATGTTTGCGATCAGTAGTTGGTGCATTTATACCCCCCATGGTGGATTTTCATACTTGTGTTCTCTTGTGCTCTTCTTATCTTTCTTTTTCTCCATTTTTTACCCAGTATTTTTTGCTCTTTTTCCCTTATTTCCTTCATGAGATCTTCTCTTTGGTTTTATTTAGTTAATTCTCATCTATCATAGTACCAAAGTACAAAGAAGCACTTTTTCATCCACGTGCTACATTGATTTTCTAATTTTACGTCTTTTAGGTTGGTTTCTGCTTATTGGCACTTACAGCCATGTGTCCTGTGTAATATATAGTGAGCTCATGAGTACAAAACATCTGATAGCCAGGCTTTTGGTGGTTGTGTATGTGTAATTGTACTTGTATTAACTTTTTGTTGTACCAGGATTGGGAGGATGGCTTATGTGAAAGTGATGCTGATGGATCGTTTTTACATGAAAACTGGAATAAAGATTTACGACTTTTTAGTGATGGTGAAGATGGTGGACAGCAGCTGCTTCAGGTTTCTTTTATTTGTTTTTCTTTTTGACGGATCTGCAAGAACTTTTTATTGGTCAACACTGTAGTTTACTTGGATCATTCTTGTTCTTGCAGCTCTTTGTCTTGCGTGCAGAGTCAGAATTGCAGTCTATTTCAAGTGGTAATCTTGCAGGCAGCCTTCAGTGTTTGAATTCTCTGAAAGCCCAGGTTGTATGCATATTTGGCAGCCCTATCATCAAGCCAGTGTCAACCACACCAGAAGGAAAGCAATATCAGCAATTTCAAAATGAAATATTCAAGCCTAGACAAGTTGGCAATGGCATGTTGGCTGACGTAAAGTACAAGGGCGACTCAATGAAGCGGCCCATCTCCAATGACGAGGTTGCATGGCTTGCAAAGCTGCTCGTCAGATTGTCAGGCTGGCTGAATGAGAATATTGGGCTAAACCAAGGTGGGAGCAGTCATATGGGTCCTGCTTGGTCCTATATGGACGTTCCAGCTGAGGTGAGCAATGTGTGTGGACCCACAGAGACCATGAAAGTGCTGTTGTGTTCTATTGGTACTTGGTTCCTCACATCATGTGGGTTTGCAGTTGGGTTCATGAGAAAGCATGGTTTGAGGGTGAATCTAAGGATGTTAGCTTCAAAGAAGGTTGTAACAGTGTTGCTTCTGGTTGCTGCATTCACCGCACTGAGGAAAGCTATTGCAAAGACCGTGTGAATATGGAAATATAATAGGAGGAAAATACCAAAAGACAAACAAAAAAAAAAAAAAAGTGGTGAAGAATGAAAAAGAGGTAGAAGAAAAGAAAGACGAGTGAGAAGATTGTCTTGTTTCATGTTTTACTGCATTGAGTTCTCTTGTAATTAAAGCGTGAATGTTTTGCAGCATGAAATTTTCTCTTGCCTTTCATTGCTCATTGAACTGCTTCTATTGTTATTGTTCTTTCTCTTGCCGTTCTCAGAGGGAAGTGCATCATCACACAAGACATGATAAGATTTGAGTGAAGGTGTATAATTCCTAAGATCTCACGTCAAAAGGATGAATATTTGATCTCTCCTCTTTTGTGGTGCACCTCAGAGCCTCATTACAGTTTTGTTTGTCTGTGTTGTTCGGTTTTGGCCAGAGACAGATTACACCCAGTGACTCACTGTGGCTGGAACTGGCAGATTAGAAGGTGTCAAACTGGCCAAAATTGTGCAAAATATGAAACAGTCAAATTTGGATTTATAGGTTCGAATTGACCTGTTCATAATTAACTCGTTCAGGAATTTGAATGGATCATATTTAAGTCATGTCTCAAACCCAAACCAAATCCGTTCCTAGGTAAAACAGGCTTAAGAATAAAAATCCAAGAACGGCTTTTGAACCTTTATCTTACCTCGCTCTTTTGAAATCTCTACTTGAATTTCTCGAAGTCATTGAATTTCTATCCAAATATGATTAGACTTTAGAGTAGCTGAGGATCCTTTCTCAAGGACACAAACAAGTTGTCCTGGTAATATTGAACTGTCCATTACAACTCATAATTTGGCAAGACTGAGCTATCACGTGCAGCTCATAATCAAGTATATGATAAGATTAGAGTAGCTCAGTATTTTATATGGAAGGGGATGTGATTTGTTTGGTAGTAATTTTATTTCAAATACCTATCATTTTTTTATTATAATTTTAAAAATATCATTGCTACATCAGTGTGATTGAGTTTTTTTGTAAAAATAAATGTTATTTAAAAAAAAAAAACTAATTAGAACACCACCTAAAAGGTCTGTAAGTTATAAATTAGATGTCATTTATAAGGGCTTATTTGTTTTTTTTTTTTTGCCTTGGTCAAATGTTTAGAAAAAGTATATACTAATTTTGAGGGGTTGGCTTGGTTGAAGATTGGGATTTGCTACCTTTAGAGTTTCGTGTATGATACTTTTCAGGTGCTATCAATTATTTTAGATTACTCTTAAAATTTTTGACTTAATAATTACTTAATTTGTATAAAATGAGTAGAGGTGGACAGTGGGTGAGAGGGCCAAGTTCACACCAGGCCAATACTAAATTTTTTTTTTCTCCAGGCTTAAAATGAAATTTCAAGCTTGTTCAAAATAAAAAAAAATTATAACTCCTTAGGCTGTTCATTTAACCTAAAAGTATTTTTAATAGTAATTTTACACCGCGGTCATAAAAAATAAAAAAAAGAGGGGAATATACTAGTTTGCTAAAGAGCGTATATAAATAGGGAATTGCCAAGTCTCCAGCCGTGTTAAAATAAAGCCTCTGTCTAAACTCATACGGCCGCGGTGCGTGTCTGCGATTCTGCGAGGTGAACCCATGGATTCTCTGCAGCCGAATCCTGCTCTTCCCTCCTCAACCTTAGCTTCTGAACCTCCTCAACCTCTGCACTTCTCTTCGTCAGAAACCCTAGCTTTCTCTTCTCATCCCCCACCTCCTCCTCCTTCACTCGAGCAATCACCGCCGGTTGATCCAAACCCTCCTCAGCCCCCTCCGGAAACCCTAGCTCCACCGAATCACACCCCAACACAATCTCTAACATTCGCCGGCTGTAGCGATGCAGCATCGCCTTCACAAACCCTATCGGCCTCATTTGTCCCGAACCCTATAGTCCCCGAACCCGAACTGCTGGATGCGAACGTATTAGCTGAAGGCAACAACGATGAACAGATCGAGAAACAAGAGGTTCAAAGGCCATTGGTGTCTGAAAATGGTGGTGGTAACATCACTCAGAGTGGTACGGACAAGGATGGTTCGGCTGGCGAGGAGGAGACATCGAGCAGAAGGCGGCGAAGGAGTCGGTGGGATCCTCCGGCTGACGGCGAGGCGCAGAATGGGGAGGCTGGTGGCGGGACAAAGAAGAGGAAGTCGAGGTGGGCGAACGACGAGCCGACCCCTGTGTTTCAGTTACCTGACTTCATGAAGGACTTCACTGGAGGTATGGAAGTTGACCCTGAAATTCAAGCTTTAAACGCTAGGCTTCTTGAGATTAGTCGAATCTTGCAATCGGGTTTGCCGCTAGATGATCGTCCAGAAGGCGCTAGATCGCCTTCTCCTGAACCTATATATGATAACCTCGGAATTCGAATAAACACTAGAGAGTATCGTGCACGCGAAAGGCTTAATAGAGAGAGACAGGAGATAATTTCACAGATTATAAAACGAAACCCTGCATTTAAGCCGCCAGCAGATTATAGGCCGCCAAAGCTTCATAAGAAGTTGTATATACCTATGAAAGAATACCCGGGTTATAATTTTATCGGACTTATAATTGGGCCGAGAGGGAATACCCAGAAGAGGATGGAGAAGGAGACAGGAGCAAAAATTGTGATTCGGGGTAAGGGATCAATTAAGGAGGGTAGGTTGGGGCAAAAGCGTGATTTGAAGTTTGATCCTGGGGAGAATGAAGACTTGCATGTTTTGGTTGAGGCTGATACACAGGAGTCGCTTGATGCTGCGGCGGGGATGGTAGAGAAGCTTTTGCAGCCCGTGGATGAAGGATTGAATGAGCATAAGAGGCAGCAGCTTCGAGAACTTGCTGCTTTGAATGGGACAATCAGGGATGATGAGTTTTGTAGGTTATGTGGTGAGCCTGGTCATAGGCAGTATGCATGCCCCTCTCGTATGTCTACTTTTAAGAGTGATGTATTGTGCAAGATTTGCGGCGACGGTGGGCACCCCACAATTGATTGTCCTGTGAAAGGGACTACCGGGAAGAAAATGGATGACGAGTATCAAAACTTCTTGGCCGAATTAGGTGGGACAGGTCCGGAATCACTTACAAAGCAAAGCCCAGCACTGTCTATTATGGGTTCCAATGGCTCCGGAAGCAATGCCCCTTGGACCAGTGGCATTGGAGCTGGAGGTACTGGGAATACATCCCATCCAGGACTAGGCAGCAATGTAACTAAGATAGGAAAAGAAATTGATGATACAAATTTATATATTGGATACTTGCCACCTAATCTTGATGATGATGCTCTGATCAGATTGTTTTCACCTTTTGGTGACATACAAATGGCTAAGGTTATTAAAGATCGGGTGACTGGATTGAGTAAAGGTTATGGTTTTGTAAAGTATTCTGATATCGCTCAGGCCAATCAAGCCATTGCTAGCATGAATGGTTATCGTCTAGAGGGGAGAGTAATAGCAGTGAGAGTTGCAGGTAAGCCACCCCAACCTGCTGTACCTCCTGGTCCTCATGCTCCACCAATGTCCACTTACCCTGCTCCCAATCAGGTGGTTGGTGGATACCCCTCCCAGCAAAATACATCTGGTGGCCTCCTTGGGGGTATTCCACCTGGCAGTTACATGGGTGCCCCTGTTCCTTGGGGACCACCTGCTCCTCCTCCTTATGCTCCTTACACTCTTGCTGGACCAAATATTTACACCCCTGTCCAAGGTCAACATATGCCCCCTTTTAGCGTACCATATCCCCCACCGCCACAAGCTGCTGTCCCTGGTGCCCCATCTCAGAATATACCTTCAAGTGAACCCCAGCAAAGCTACAACCCTGGAGTGCAATCCCAGAGTAATGTGGCTGCAGACTCTGCAGCTAATAATATCTATGGAAATTCGATGACAGGAATGCCGCCAAATGCTCAAACTACATATCATCCATCTTCCTTAGGTTATCCTTCTTATTATGCAGTAGCTCCTCGTCCACCTGTGTCTCATTCAACAATGGATCCACAGAGCTTTGCAAGTGGGCCATGGGCTTCTAACCCTCCTGCTCCACCATCTATTTCACCTGCAGAGCAAAGCCAGCAAGCAACTTATGGTGCGGATCCTGAGTATGAGAAGTTCATGGCTGACATGAAATAACACTGCTTGAGTGGCAACAATGATTTCATGTTAAAAGGTAAGCATTCAACATTGTTTCTCCTTTGGTTTTGTCGAAATTCAATTAGTTTTCAGTCATAACTTTCAAACCTGCAAGAGTCCATTTTCTGTAAAGGAAAACAATTAACTGCCCCCTTATAATTCCTTTTCTTGTCCTAGGATTATGCACCAGAAATGTATCCAATATATCAGTTTATTTGGTCATCCAAGCATTTTAGACAGAATTTCCATTTTCTCCTAAAATTCAGAGTTGGGACAAACAAATCCGTACGCATGAAAATGCAACTGTCTGAAGAGTTCTGATCAAATTGAAAGAAGTGGATTTGAGAAATATACTGGAATCTTATTTTGATCAATAATATTTATTTTAAATGTCTCTTATTTTATTTTATATTTCAATGGACCAAACTGGGGTTGTACTCCTTTTTTTATTTATTTTTTTTATGCTTGATCAGTCTTTTTTGACCAAAACTGACAAATGGCAACCTTAATGGAATATTTAGACTCTAAGGCTGCCAATTTTTGCTGTTCATTTCCATTTTATTATTCTGGGATATCTTTTTGGCATCTACTAGTTCCCGTGTGTCTCCCTACTGTCTTCCCCCCCTTTACACCTTCTTCCCCCACTGTAATACTAGTGTTTTTGCTTTATCTGACTTGTTAACCATTAACATGCTCTTTGGCAGGCATGAGGTTTTCTTGGAGCTCTTGTCAACCTGTTTTGTTACATGTTGCTATGACTTCGACTTGTTGGAAAGTTTCAGACTCACATCTTTTATCTTGCTGTGCTGTTGTCACAATTGCAGAGACTTTTTTAGTGAAATTCAGATTCTCTATTACTGCAGGGGAGAAGCTATGCTAGGACATTCTTAAAATTGTAATGGCTCTATTCTTTTCTGCAGGTTATACAAACTTCATCTTGTGCGAATCATGGTTCCTGACTGGAAAGCATCTTGATGCTAATAATTTTCGTGCACTGGTTTTGTTTGAAATTTTGATAATTAGGTGGTTGCTGTCGGTTTTGTGATGTAATGCTTCATTAGACATTATTTTAACTTCTCATTTTCTTTGACTTCTTTGCTTAAATTTTCTTATATCTGTCGATGATAACCCTTTTTTACTTCGTGAGGCCTCCAAGATGCGGTCAGTTTTGTGCTTCTGAAGCCTGCTTGATTTATGCTCCCTTCATCGGGGGTGTGGAACCCATCGACGCATTAATTGATGAGCAGGGGGTATGTGCAAGTAGTTATCTGATACATTATTTCACCCATTTTACTGATATAGATTGGTTCTGCTTGTTTTATTCGGTTAGTCTGATATGCATTTCCAGTTTGTATGAGCAGGTTCCTGAACACATAACATAATTGTGGTGACCACTGGCTCTTCCATGTCAAATTTCGGCTTTCCTTAAGTTTGAGCTGTCGTCCAAATGGAATCCCTTCTGTTTCTCCTTACTCTTTTGTGGCTATTTTTGCAACAAATTCAATTTCTAACTTGCTTTTTCCTCGTTCTGATTTGCAGAAGCTATGGATATTTTTTTTGCTATATGTTTGGCTGCCATATCAAATAGGATTGAGCTTTCAATTTATACCCCTTTCTGCCACATTCTGATGTCCTTATCTTATCTTGCTAGGCATTTACTGCTTTCTTTTTTTTTTTTGACGGGTATTAGTATCTCTCTACTTCATCTGAGGTCACGAATGTACGATTCTCAATTATTGTAAATTAACTCTTTTTTTCCAAATATTCTTAATTCCTAAAATAGGTTCTTTTCATTTTATATTGCATATAGTTCCTAGTTCTAAATTTCTATAAGTGGCTGATTTAAATGCTTTTTATGAATATTGGGATTTTTACGATATGTGTTCCTTGCAGAAGTTTCTATTTTAATTTTGGGACTTGGAGTTTTTGGTTTGAGAAATCAAGCTTTAATATATGAGCCTCATTGGTCATTTGTATCTTTACTAAGTTCCATTCCTTGAGTTCCTGTCACATATTTAACAAACGTGATGAGTCTTCTGCCATTCCAGTTAAGGTATGATTACATCACATTCTTTCATTGCCATGTACGAATCTTTTCAAAAGAACATTTGCAACCCCCGTTAAGGGTCAAGTGAGCTTGAATATTTATTTGTTGAGATTGGGTTGGTGCACTTCCATCCAAATCAACTAGCAGGAAGGAAATCCTTATTCTTTTTCTCCTGAGAATTTGACTAAAATCTCATTGTGCCAATTCATGGGTGGCTGAATTGCAAACGCTGGGTGCGTAGGCAGTAGACCAAGAGGTAGACCACATCATAAAATGAACTGTGTCATAGTCTAGGAAGCACGGACACACCGTTTAGGGTGCCGTTTGCGTGTCGGACACACCGTGGACACGGATACTCCTAGGACACGCCAAAATACGTGTCGGACACGCCAGGTGGCGTGTCCTGTTTATTTATTTATTTTTTAAGCTGTGGATATACCAGGGACACGGCTAGGACACGTTTAGGACACGGTAGGGGTTGAAGTGTAATTATAAAAATTTTTAAATGGGGTATATTTTTTAATTTTCTTAACTTCAATATAAAATGTACAAAATATCCCAAATCAAAACATTTTTTCTTCTTCTTCTTCACTGTCCAGATCTGCTGCTACTGTATTTTTTTTTTTTTCCTTCTTTTTTTGTTCTTTTTCTTATTCACCGCCCTTTTTGCTGCTTGTTTCACTGCTGCTTATGTTCAATATGGGTACTGCCCTGCAAAATCAACTAAATAAATTGATACTGCTTACCTGCCACTGCTATTTTTTTTTTGTTTGTGGAAGCTGAATACTTGCTAGTTCATGCTTTAGACAGTAATGAATCTAATGATGTATTGGATGATGATCTTCTTTAATTTGTGTTTTTATCTATGCTTGATGGATGATGAATTGATGACCTATTGTTTATTATATTGAGTATTGGATTTTTTAATATTTTTGGTGGTAGGTGAATGTTATATTTATAGACATGGAAAATAAAATATATAAAAATAATAATTTTTTTGTTGTGTCCCTGCCGTATCTGTCCCCTATTTTTTGAAATTGCCGTGTCCCATGTCCGTATCTGTGTCCGTGTCCGTGTCCGTATCCGTGCTTCTTAGGTCATAGTCCACAAGCCATAAAAGCTAAGAAATGGAGCCAAGATAAGTCTAAACTGCTTGCATTTATATTAAGTTTGGGTAGATAACATTGGGTGAGCAATTTATTTTAAATTCTTTGTTGGAAGAGGCAACTGGTTTCCAGCGTAGAGGGTGGAGGACCACACATTAGCAATGATTCATTTATGGGGTTCTGCATTTATATGCTGTTTTGCCCTTAAGATACAATTACTCTTTGCCAGTTTCTTAGGAATTTTGATTTAGAATCCAGTTGTGAAATTCCAAAGCCCTGGATGGTCATGTGAGAGTTTTTAACGATTGGAACATGTTCCTTGAGTACCATATTATTGTACTTCGTGTCCGATCCACCCAGCAAAAGCTGTCTTTTCCCTTCCGTTTAGTGCATTTTCTGTCATTATGCATAAAACTCTTGTCTTGACTATATTATTATAGAGATTATTTGGAAAGTGGGCGCAGTAATTCCTAGAGGATGTATGAGTTGATCAATGATGAAAAATGCCTTCCTCATCCAGTTTGTGACCCTTGTTTTGTTATAATCTATAAGTCATAAAACTCTGTTACGAATATTCACATATATTAAAAATTTATAGTTAGACCTACGAAGCAATTAGGATTTGTTTCGTCCAATGACATGTGCTTAAAGACTTTTCAGCCTTGTGCATTGGAGTTGGTCCCAATTTGACTTACAGTAGGATCACCTTTAAGGCTTAAATACTTGGGCCAGTCATCTAGTAGAAGGTATACATGACAGACATTCCTCATGTGATGAGGCTTGCCTTATTCTGTGGTATGTACTTGATGCATAAGCAGAAGTAATTTGTTTAGTCTTACTATTTAGAGTTGGAAAATGAAAAGAGAAAACTTTAACTCTTCATTGTTCTTTTTTATTCTTCACTTAAGTGGTTATTGAGAAAAACATTTACATTGTTATGTATGAAGTATGATGTGCTTAAATTTACATTTGCATAAAGGATGTATTTCTTTGCCAGTTTCCTCATTTTGATTTAGAATCCAGTTGTGAAATTCCAAGCCCCTACATGTTCATGTTGGAGTTTTTAACGATTGGAACACATGGTCCTTGAGTACCATGTTTTTGCACTTAGTGTCAGATCCACCCAGCAAAAGCTGTCTTTTCTCTTCAGTTTAATGCTCTGTCATTGCGCATGAAACTCTATCTTGATTATCTTATTATAGAGATTATTTGGAAAGTGGGAGCAGTAATTCCTAGAGGATGGATGTGTTGATCAATGATGAAAAATTCCTTCCTCATCCAGTTTGACGCCCTTGTTGTTGTTTGCTTTTAATCTAAAGTCTCAAAACTCTCTTATAAATTTTCACATATATTTAAAAATTTATCGTTAATTCTACAAAGCAATTAGGATTTGTTTCATCAAATGACATGGGCTTAACGACTTCTCAGCCTTGTGCATTGGGGTCGGTCCCGATTTGACTTACAGTATGATCACCTTGAAGGCTTAAATACTTGGGCCAATCATTTAGGAGGTATACATAACAGAGTTGGAAAATGAAAAGAGAAAACTTTAACTCTTCGTCGTTCTTTTTTATTCTTCACCTAAGTAGTTATTGAGAAAAACATTTACATTGTTATGTATGAAGTATGATGCGCTTAAATTTACACAAAACATGTATTTCTTTCATAGTGTCCGAGAGGTGGCTTTATATTTCTTACATTGTGCCCTAGAGGTTACAGTTTTTCTGTTTCAAGTTTTCTAAGGTTTGGCCAAATCTGTATGAAAACTATCTCGTTCAATCTTTATTGCTGTGTTTACCATTTATTTTAATATGAATCAGGTACTTATTATACACTAGCTATGCTACTCATATAGTTTTATATTAAAATAATTATATGAGCATACATCTTGACAATTACCATCAGTTGATATGAAGGTTTGAGGCCTTTCTTGATACAGTTCTGGTTGTCAATTAAGTTAGCTTAGTCAATGTTTTCCATCCATCTTGTCAATGATTACACCTTTGTGAGCCCTTCCCTTTGTTAAGTTTGATCCATCTTGTCATTTGTGATTTTGGACCTTTTGGTGGTCATTTGATTGCACCCTGACTTCCAACTCCATTATCTAATTGGATCAAACTCAAATAACTTCAAAGACAATGAGATTGTTCTGAGGTCTGATGATTCAGAAGGGCAGGGGAGGGTGAAGGAGTCCAGCTTTAAATCTACGCTGCCCAATCTCTCTAGGAATGAAAATTATAGTTTGGCATATTGCATATCAGATTGTAGCTCTACTTCATCAAATCCTAGTTTTTGTAATAAATCTTCGCCTAACAAGAGATTAAATTGCAGTAGGAATTCAACATTTTCTACATAATTATGTGCACCTGCAGGTCACATCTTCTGCCTATCCAACAAGAGTATTCAGTTATTAATTCTTCTGGTTGTAACTGCTTCTTTTTGCCCCTTCAGTTGTTTTAGTAGTTGAAACCAGTGTTGATGCTTATGATAGTATCTCTTCAACAGTTTCCGTTGCTTACTGACTTTTGTGTCATCCATCTTTTATATCTTTTGGTGGAACATAATTAGGAGATTTACTTGGGAAACCTCGTCACGGTGATTTTCAGGCCTGCAATCCCTTCATTGTTGCAGAGCCATGTGGAGTTCACATGGCAATATGTTCTGTGGGGTTCGTTAGTTTTATGACCTTCTATTTTGTTTATTTTTCCCTGCTTTTGAAGTTTTTCCCCTACTGATACTAATCATAAATAAGAGCTGTTTCAAATGTCAAACACGACTATTGCTTATAGCAATCATAGAGGCTCACATCAATATGGATGACCTTTTTCAAGACAGTAGTGTGCTCCTGAAGCAGCTGACATGGTTTTCAGATTCCCTCGTCAATAAATTGTGCTTTGTTTATTTCAGCTGGTGGAGTCTGTAGACTTTTATCTCATGTGGGTTCTGTTTATATTTCAGCTGGGGAAGGGCCAGGGGGTGTGGGTAATTTCAGCAATTGAGGAGCTCTCCCTCACTCAGTGTGTATAATTTCCACTTGTGTGTCAGTGTATTTCTTGGTACAATGATCTGATCTAGGTTAAATTCAATTGCTTGTTTGTTGGTGTGTTGATCAAGTTGCAGTAATTGGTTTGACTACTGTGTTATCTAGCTTTAGCACTTTAAGATTGTTATGTGAAAGCCGTTTTTAATAAATATTTGGAACATTCAATCTATGAATAGATTGATAGTTCAAATTTTATTTGCTTCCTGTTGCCTATAGGATTTCTCATCCGTGCACTTGTTTCACATTCGTCCCACTTGGGGGAAAATTTCCTGTTCTGTTAAAGTGGAGATGATTTGAGTTAGGTTAATAGTTTGCACCATTGCCGGGCTGAGACCTAACAGGTTGATGGGTAAGATCTGTGACCAGTATGTGCTTTTCCATTTTGAAACTACCAGTTGCTTAATCTATTATACATACTTTACTCGTTTGTATTCTTCATGATAGTAGTCTGTTTTAATTCTATTCTGCATAACAGGTGGTCGGGTTTCGACAATGACACTGGCGAAATTATGAATTCCTTCGTAATTACTATATATCAAGCTCTTGTAATCATTTCATAATTGCCATTTTTCACGCTTGAACTGGTTTCACTTTGATCGGGAAAAACCTCTTGGAGAATTGAAACTAATACTAACTTGGGTCTTTGGTGTTTGTTTCCTGGGGTCATTTTGTTGCTTATGATTGGATCTTACATTGGTGGAGGTAAAGGGAAAAAATATTGTAAAAGAGAATGAGGTGACGCAAATTGAGTTTATATCGTTATTTTGTTTGGATTAAGAAAATAACTAGAAAATGAATAGGTATTTGTAAATAATGATAATATAATAGTTGTTTTTTGGTTTGGTTACTCGTAAAAAATGAAGAGTAATCTCATCCAAAGCCATGTTCAACTTTACAACTGAAAGGCCTGTAAAAGGAGCCCTACTTAGTAGTGTTTGGCTTGTTAAAAATTCGTTGAGATTGCTTTATTGCATTCTGGGTATTGCGGTGGAATGCATCAAACTTTTTTAGATTTCAGAGTGGTAGGAGTCTTGGATGAGTTAGTCTTATTTTTGCCACTTCTAATGATGGCGATTGTTGTTATTATTGATGAGTTGCGTTTCACCTCTTGCTTCTCTGTTTCTTGGAACGAGGACAAGTAGTGAGACAACAGGGGGAAGAGAGAGAAGAACAATAATACAAAAGAAGCATGTGAGAAATTCTAATGAGCAATGGCCCATTTGTCTCTCAGTTCATTATTCTTTGATTTTGGTGCACTGTTTTTGTTGATCTTATTGAGCTACCCCTCTGATTTTGCCCTGCTATAAGTCTCTTTTCTTGGAAACTAATCTGTCGATGTGCTCAAATATGAATAGACAAACCTTTTTGATGTCCATAAATAGTCTTAGCAATGGTGGGGGGAATTTTTTCTGTTCCCGCCTAGTGGTTTTGGATACTGGCATTTTGCAAAATCGCCAGTCTTGGATCAAAAAGGGCAAGACCTTAAACCATTGGGTGAAAATCTTTGCAAAAACGGGCGTTGGATTGGAGGTGTTTTAGTGTGACTTGCAGTTACCGCAAATGAGATTACTGTGACTCGTAATTGCTACAAATGTAATTTGTAAAGGTTAAAAGTTGTACAAACTTCTCGTCGGATCAGAATTTTTTACCTCCTAGTTCAGCAATCCGTCGTAGCCTATGAAAAGCTTTCACCACTGCCAAGACAGTTCATACTCAAATTATATTATAGGTATATTCACAGTTCTCTCACGTAGTAGTAGAACCTATTCATGTAAGAGAAATGACCATAATTACAGCTTCTTACACTATGAATTAAACATCAAGTTCCCAACAATGCTAAAATGTAAAGTAATTATTCAGTGCTTTTAGAGCTAGTGTGTCCACCATCTCAACTCCATCCAAGAGACTCACCACTTTGTGAAAGGCAGATCTAAAATGGGATATGAATTATCATGACTTGTGGTCCATTTGATTTGATCATTGGGGCACCAAAAAAGATTGAGGGACAGCAATGATGGGTGTTGAATGTTATGCAAAAGAAAAACCCCACTGCATTAAATGAAAGGTAAGCTTTGTATTGCAAAACCTGCAAAACACAAGTGCCCTCCTTCCCAAAAGGAGTTGGGACCACACATTTATTTATTTTTGTTCTCATTGTTTTTGTTGTTGTTGTTTTATTTTTTTTTCTTTTATTTATTTGGTTGGAACTACTAAGAATTTTATGGCATCTTTGTGATGTGACATAAGCCTCGTTAACATAAGCCTCGTTATTTTTATTTTACTGTTTGTGTAAGTGAGAAAGAATTGCATAGATATGAGCAATACAAATAAGTAGTTATTTTTATTTTATTATTTGAGTAAGTTTACATCACCTTTTTCAAAATTTTAAAGATTTTATCCCATTAAGAATGGCCCAGATTGGTCATTTTTGGTTTATCTCATTTATTGGTGAAATGTAATGTATTTAAGTTAATAATTTTAATAATAAAAGAAAGCATAGAAATTGAAAATCAACAAAACGATCCAGTCAGTGGTTTGATTGTAGAGTTATTAGCAAAAGGTAATGATAATATACATATAAATATAAATGTATAGAATAATGTGATTGGATTATGAACCTATTTTTTAAAATAAAAAATTCATTGAGATATTATTTGATTACAAAATTTTCACCATCACATTATTCTAATACAAGATTTTGGAGAAAAAATATGAAAAGAATAGCCTTTTTAAAATCAATGTAGTGAAGCCTATGCTTTAGAACAATTAGACCTGGATTTGATTTATTATATTCTTTTCAAAAAAAAAAAAAATGGCTCTACATGCACAAGTCAAATCAGACATTCAAGATAGGATGTGAAGGGTGAATTAATATACGATCCAGTCTTCTCACTTTTAATTACTTGATCCTTGCATGTATAATAATGGCTTGAATAGCTTCGCCTGCAACTAGAAAAAGAAAAAAGGAAAAAAAAATAGAGTTTGTCCTGAAGTTCTAAAGCATCATGCTGCTGAATGTGGGAAGTTGCTATCAAATCAATATTCAATTTTGCGGTATCACCGACCCTTCAACATGTTAGATGCTCACCATTCCTCAAGTGTCAAACATTAATGGCTAAAATGTTAGCCGTCATCGCACTTGTCTATTAGGCGTCAGCGAATGATCGTCACATCAATTAAATTTTACGATAGTCTCAACAGTTAGGCATCAATGAATAATCGTCACATCAGATTGGAACTTAACTGTTGTGATAATTATTCGCTAGTGTTTGACGATCAAGCGTGATGGTTGCTAACTGTCCTTTATTAATAATTTTGTTTGGAATAACCTTTTTTTCTTAGTTCTTTCATTTTAGACTATTGATAACTTAAAAAAGTCAAAATTTAATATTAAGGGGGTGATTGAATTGTAACTTAGAAACACTATAAACTAAAGGATATAAATTAAAAATTGAAGTTAGTTTTAAAAAGTTACTTTTTTAAATAGTTTTTTAAAAAAAGTCATGTGCTAAGTTAGCTATAAAAAGTGACTGTTTTACTGGCTTCTTATGTGAGCAAAACACAATTGGTTCACAATAAAAAGTCATAAATTTAAGTTATAAGTTGCGAAATAAGTTGGGTTTAAATAAACATCCTTTAAAAACCCATAAAAGATAAAAATAAAAAATATAAATGCCAGTTAAAAAATGTCTCATAAAAAAAACTAAAACTTCACACAAAAAAGACACGCATAAAGGAGCTGTTCCAAAAAAGTATTTTTAACAAGGATTTTAATAAGGAAAGTTTGGAACATGCTATTGTCATGTGAAAAGCGAAGGTTTGCCAATTCAACTTTCTATTTAGTATCACCAACCCTTCTACGTATTGGATACTCCTCATTCTCACATCTTTAATATACAGTGAGACTCAAAACTAGAGCTTTTTTCATTTGTGTTATTTTTTTCTTTTTTCTTTTTGACTTTTCCATGTAAAAGGGGTTAAGAGAAAGGAATGACATGGGGGCTGCTTTTAGGCTCTTCCCAAGTGACAATCTCCACTTAAAAATCATCTGGACAACTACCTGCTCAAATTTTTTAGAGAAGCTCTATCAACAGTAGTAATTGTCGGTCACTCATCAATGGATGGAATTCACATCAGCTGAATTTTACCTATAATTTTATAAAGTTTTATTTTTAGTTCTTATTAAAAAAATATTTCTTAATTTGTCCTCTTAAAAGTTTATAAATATCCTTCTTAGGCCGTGTTTAAAATCCAAATTTATTAACAAAAATAAATAAATAAATAATAAAAAAAATAAGAAAAAAGAGAACAAAATAAAATAAGATTTTTATTCTCTTTTTACTTATATTTTTCTTTTTCTTTTTTTAATCACCGAATTCTTAATTCAAACACAACCTTAAATTAATATTTTGCTTTAAAGACTTTGTATATTATATAAACAAGCTTGCATACGTTATACTAACATATGGTACTTCTATAACTTGCTCTATTATTGATTATGAAAAAAAATTTTGAATTGCAATTAATTATTTTAGCTTCGTCACTGGTATGATCATCATAGTGGCCAACTAAGTAAACAACACAGAGAATCTTTATCGCATGATTCATATCATTGGAAGAGAGAATCATTAAACCCCAACCAACCTCCTTTTTGTTACCACTTCCCATTCTCCCACATAACTTCTATAACTGGTAGTTGGGTTTTACTAACTCCCCCTTTTCCGAAGGAAGGGTAGATAGAATTGGGATTTGGACTCTTAACCCCCAAGCAATTCCCCTTGACCAATACACACCCCCTCAGTCCTTATTTTGAGTTCTCACTCTACCTCACTCCCTCAACAGCAAATTCTTTTAACTCTCTCTCTCTTTCTCTCTCTCTCAACTGCAAAAAAATCTTTGACTATATTTTTCCCCCCTGACTTGCAGACCACAAGCTCTGCCCTCTCTCTCCCAGTCTCCCAGCAAACACAGCTAGTTCTCTCTCTTTCTCTCTCTCTCTCTCTCTCTCATATGGCTCCAAAGAACATTGAAGGATCTGCTAAAAAGCTTTATAACAAAGGAGCATGGACAGCTGAGGAGGATAGAAAGTTGGCTCAGCACATTGAAGTCCATGGAGCAAAGAAATGGAAGACAATAGCAACCAAGTCAGGTTTATATCTTAGTCTTGATCTCTAACCCAATTCATCAGCTACGTATTTTTCTTGATTCAAACTTTTGTGCTATGTTTGAATTTTAAATTTATCAAAAAAAAAAAAAAAAAGAAAGAGAGAGATTTTAAATAATTACCTTTTTTTTTTTCTACTTTTATTTTCTCTCACAATCGCGGGATCCAATTAAACACAGCGTAAGGCTTGAAGTTGATGGGTTTCCATGTTCTTGCAGGTTTGAACCGATGCGGGAAGAGCTGCAGATTGAGATGGTTGAACTATCTGAGACCAAACATCAAGAGAGGCAACATATCTGATGAAGAAGAGGACCTAATACTTAGGCTTCATAAGCTACTAGGAAACAGGTTAAACGTAGCAATAACTCGTAGAAACTATGAAGTAGATAGTATGGATTTGATTTTACATACAGTCTTAGATGACTAGGATTGAAAATTTTTGTGTTGTTTTAGGTGGTCATTGATTGCTGGGAGGCTTCCGGGACGAACCGATAATGAGATTAAGAACTACTGGAATTCTCATTTGAGCAAGAAAATAAATGGAAAAGGAAAAACGACAGCAACTTCGACGGCACGAGAAAGCACGCCCAAGAAAGCCACCAACATCACCACCGAGGTAGAGATAGAAGGCGGAAAAGGAAGTCGGGGCGGGGATGGTACCATCGATGTAAACGAATTTTTCGATTTCTCGACCGAAGGTACCTACGGGTTGGAGTGGGTTAATAAATTTCTCGAACTCGACGATGATCAATGGCTTACCGAGAAAAGTAGGATGGTGTAAAATGTATTTTAGTGATTGAAGTTGCTGTGATTTTCTCCTGATTTTTGAATGAATCTCTTGTTTGATTTAGTCAAATGATCATGGGTTGTCGAACATTAGAGGCCTCAAACAAACACAGGTTAACAAGAAACAACAAAGCAAAAGTCAATGAAACGTGGGAAACTAAGCAAAAATCAGAGTGGCTTTGACATTTACAGCAGCCTCCTTGAGCCCTTACCAAAAAAACATTAAAGTTGGATAAAGGCTAAATCAGGCTTGACTTGTCCTTGTGCAATCACTCCGCACTGATTGTCCCAACAAGACGTGACAGACTTTGGGCCAACCCCAAGGGCCCCAAGTCCCCCCAACAAACAGGAGAGAGAGAGAGAGAGAGAGAGAGAGAGTTTGGACACCTATATCAGGCAGTTGAAGTACTGATCTGACCATGAATGACACAACGTTAGATTACAACACCAGTTTTTTTTTTTTTTTTTATGCAATTACAAATGTCCCAACTTCTGCACGACTAATCACTCTTTGGTTCTTAGAATTTTCATGTCATCAACTCCTTTTTCTCTTTTGTCGATTATTTAAAATAAAATTTATAATTTTTTAACACTTTATACAACTAGACAAAACATTCTTAACCTGTGCTCTAAAAGTACAAGTTAGCATTTGCTTAAGTTAAAATGTCGATGATAGCAAACTAGATTTCATTCTAAACCTCTAAAAAATAGTACACACAGGATCACCTGGGATGGTGCTAGTGGACAACATATGCAGTTCATTTCCCTCACAAGCTGAACTAAGGAGCAGTTATAGCCACTTGAATCAATGGACTCGAATCAAATACACACGTCTCTCTTTCTTTTGTTTTTGGCTTTCAAAGTAAAAACTGCCCATGCCTTTTAGAAGCAGCTGTGAAAAAATAACTGGGTACATATAACATTTTTTTCTCTCTTTTTTGTCCGTGTCTCTGTAATTTCTTGAACAGCCTGGCCTTCTCTGCCTCTAGCCCCTGGAAAAACAAAAACATGAAAAGTGGTGAATCCTTAAAATACCTTTCATCCTGGAGATAACAGGATATATACTATCATTCAAGAGCAGCTTCTCTCTAGTTTCAGCCAGTTCTCAGTAAATACACATCGAACTATACAGAGGTTTATGTGGTTTCATAGGAAGCTGGATTCTTAATTATCAGTCTTAAATTTTTCTGTGAAGTGAGGGCAGCATGCAAACGGTATTTAAGGTGACTATGGTAAGCAATTTATAAAAAAGTTGTGCAAATAACTGACAATAGAAGCCAAAAATAGACTAATACCTGCATCGTATTCATCATTGTGGCTGTCGCTAATCCTCCAACGGATATTCAACCCTGTCTCAGTTCAGTGCAATTTGATCTCTACTCACCAAACCAGCCCCCAAGCCAACAGCTGCGATCATATATTCCATAACCACAAGAAGGTAGGCCTCTCAATTCATGGCATAGGTGCTATCAACATGAGCTACAACTATATGTTGCTCACATTCAAAATCAGCTTTACTTCAAGGACTAAAAACCCACAGAAGGAATCCCCAAGAATTTACGATGACTGTGGTATTTGAATCTGGTTCAGCCTGGCATGCCAAATCGAATGCAAAATCATGTGGAACATATCATATCTGATTGGTCTTGAGTTCCAGTGGAAATGCTTCTGCAGCATCTTCACATTGGTTTGCATCTTAAGATATCGTCTCAAAGGGATAGCCAATAAAATCTCCTTAAGTTTGGGAATATCCTTCTCATCCACGATCACAGAAAAAGCACTCCAGTCTAAAACTTCATTCAATGGAGGGACGAAATTATCAGCAATAATCACTGGAACGCACTCATAGTATATTGCCTCTACAATCCTGGGGCTGTTCACTTCATAACCCATTGGACAAAGGCAGTATTTGCTTGATTTCATGTGTTCAACATAAGACATATTTCTGGAGACTCTATTGGGTAGAGGCCCATAAATCCTCATATCTTCATCTTTGTCGCCCCAGTACTTGAGAAGTGTTGGACGGACCCTACCATGCATGTTTCCAGCAAAAAAGGAAAGAATTGGGCGCAGCGACACTCGTTTTCCTCCTAGACCTCTAAGAGGTCTCTTTGGATTCCTTATGGTTGTTTCTGGAAGGGAAACATCCTTTCCACCAACAAAGATTCCTTCAGAAACATCCGCATTGCAGAGAGCTTTGATAGTGTTTTTGGTTAACTCCTCGTGCTCAGTCAGTGTGTAAGGGCCCTACAAAAATTAAGGTAGAAGAGATGAAAGTTAGGTAACATGGAATGGGAGCTGAACAAACTGACATTTAATAAGGAATAAGCTGAAAATCAAAAAGAGGATGATTTAAATATCTCTCTCTCTCTCTCTCTCTCGTGAACAGATAGACAGAGAGCAATTCTTTATCATTACTCTCAGTTTGAACCCCACAAGGAGTCACTGAGTTCACTAGCTGAATATTTAAGAATGCTGGCATCTTAGAAAAAGCAAAGCCTTGCATAGAGTCATAGAAGGACCAGCAGAGCAAGTTAGCCCCTTCAATTAAAAATCAAATTGTGTGTGCAACGAATTTGGCCCCTTATGTATTCTTCAGCTACATTTTCTTCTTATCTCTTGCTCTAAATAGCCTCCAAAGCATATCTCTAAAGAATGGTGGCTTTTGTTTTTGAAATAAAAGAAGGTCTCTTTGACAATGGAAATTTCTGGAGAGAGAGGGAGGGAGGAAGGGGGAAAAGGAGGGGAGAGTGGGAGGGACACTCAAGGAAGATTGACAATTAATCTGCTGGAGAGAGAGAGAGAGAGAGAGAGAGAGAGAGAGAGAAATGAAAGACCATTACGTATGTGGTTAACCTTGCAGTCAGTGTACTATGAAATGGTAGTGCATAAGGCAATAATGCATGGTAATATGTCCATAATCACATCAGATGATTTCCTAGGGCTTATAATTGTTTCAACTGCAGGAAATCATTTCCATATAAAATTCTTGCTTCAGTTGGCTTCTCTCATCAAGCAGACTGACCACCTATTAATCTCGATTACATGTGCGGAAGTTTTTTCCAATCCAGTGCATAATTTCCTTTGTTTATTTATTTATTTTTTCAAAAGGATTGCGGACGTTGTTTCAAATGTTTCCATCTAATATTTAAAGTATGAATCACTTTTGCCTCTCTACATGTAGCATCATATTCACTTGATAAGTGGTCACAGGCATCACATATTTTGGGCTCCATTGACTACTTTCTGATCAGTTCTGAGCAAATTTGATTTCTGAAGTTTATTTAAAAAGCAACTGAGAAAACCTGATTTTCTGTGTGCAGTGAAACTATTGCTTTCCTAAAATTTAACAAGGATATTCAACCCTATATCGAATCCAACCATGAATTAAAGAAAATTACTTCTCAACTTTTAACGGTTATCCAAGCTAGTAAAATCAAATTGGTCACACCTAAGCATTTAAAACGATAGGAGATGCACCACTCCGCATTAGGAAAATCAAAGTAGGAACATCTAAGCATTTGAAAGGATATGAGATGCACAACTAAAGCAGTAGGAAAATCAAACTACCCACCCAATCATGGCAAGCAACTAGGAAATGATCTGATCCATGAGTCCGGTTCCAAAAAGGGTACTTTGCAGCAAGCATGTTCATATGATCCCTCAGGAAGAGTGATAGCTTTCTCATATTATGTGAGTTAGGCACATAAAGAGCCATTTGCAGCTGGCGTGCACTGTATGGCAGATAGAATAAGTGAGCCTTTTCGGGGTCCCTGGTGACGAATTGCCTGTTTTCCTCCATTAACTTCATAAACCATCCTTCAGATGAATAAATTCCTTGGAGATGGGGTTCATGGAAAATGGGTCTCTCTCCGTCTTGGTAAATGTAAACTTTAAGTATGAGTTCCATCAGCTCGTAGCTCCTGAATTTATGAATATTTAGAATTTCAGAGGCAATGGTTATGCTAGAAGCGGTGTCTATGATAGCATGTATGCAGTACATGATGTATCGCAAGTAAATAGTTCATCAGCTAAAAGAAGCAGCCAGTAGGTGTTTATAGCTTTCAGCTAAAATAAGCTAAATTTAATTTCCCGTAAAATTAACTCCTCAAATGACCTATAACTTTCTGTTCTTACATGGTGTCGAACCACCTAGATTATCAATGCTGCTTAACAAAGAAACTATTGCACAACATAATCCCATTTTGACCGGTGATAACCATGATCTCATCATTTATTATTACTCAGGAAAGAGAAATCTCTAAGAGCTAATAGCAGGGACAAACCCCTTCCAAGCTTCTGCAACAAGCTGGAAACACCACAGACAGCAAGTTTAATAGATTTTTCTTTTACTCTTCTTTCCCAACTCTCTAAATTTTAGGATAAGTATGCTTGATCAACATATGTAATAGATCAAGTCATGTCCCTCAAATTCAACAGACATTCTGTTGGTCTCTGTCAAAAAGAAATAAAAAATAACTGCCTACATAATTATGAAAAGACAAAATTAGCCCATTAAAATGATAATTCTCATTGAATTAACTAATAAAAATTTCAGCAGGGGCAAAAATAACCACTGAGAACTTACATTGCCATTCAAATATTAAATGCATCATCTTCTAACAAACTTCATATTGATAATATATGCATTATGAAGCCTACAACTCACACCACAGAGCACATTCTTAATGATACAACAATCACTTTCATTGAATATGGTCAACTGCAAACAATCCCCCCCACGCCCTGCCCCCCCCCCCCCCAAAAAAAAAAAAAAGTAACCCTTAGATTGACAGATTGTGCTAATCCATGACCAAATAGAATCAATCCCAGGTTGCCTATAGCACTCAACTTTCCTGGCTCAGGCATCCATTCATATCATCCATCTTACATTCATTTTAGTAACACTTTTTCTTGATTTCCCCCACCCACCTTTACTTTAGAACACATTACCAATTTAGATGTAGTTTATTACAATTATTCTTTTAGTCAATTATAGTTTGTATAAGTTACAAAGAATTTTTGCACTAACCCGTAACCCTGTCACCCATCTCCCCAGTCAAATCACCACATTTCTTATGTCACTACCTCCTTAAGGAAAAAAAATCTGAAAGTTTTCACTTTTGCCACATTCTGATGCTGCATTGTGTATAATGTATATATTCTGTCTCAGTTATTTCGAACCAATAACTTGCAGAGCTTATTGTCATAAACAATCATACTATCCACTCTCAGCAAAAATTGTTAAATTTGAAGAGGGAAACCAAGCCTAGTAAAGTCAGTTGAGAAAATTTTCTTACTTTGGACTTCATTTCTCCCATGTCAAAATATTTTATTATACTTTCTGAAGACCCACCTCCTGTGATATTATCCACCAACCAATGCATAAATACACTTGTTCATTTACCAACTTTACAAGTTGTCTCTTTAAAGCCTCTGTAAAATGGGAAATTTAAGAGCTTCAGAACAATGTTAAGCCAACTAAGAAGTTCTTTCCCTCAATAATATGTGCCATGATTTTCTGGACTTACAATCTCAGTCTTAAAAAATAATGAATATTAAATTTGTTTGAAGAATGAAAGATCACTTCCATCCATTATTCGGCTTTTGGAAGTCAATTGGTAAAGGAATTGACACTGGTCTTCTATCTAAAATATCCACAACTTTTTATCCAATGCTTAAAGTTCATTATGTCTTAGGTCTCCCATCATAGGGTTGTCCTCCTAATCTTCCAGTTCTTAAAAGCTGAGGCCAGCTAAACTGCTGGCTTAAGTTCTCACACAAAGTCACGAAGGAAAGAGAATGAATGAAAGAACACGGAAGGTGTAAGCAGAGTGTATAAGCAGAACAAATTGTGAAAACGAACTAAAAACCTTCATGACTACAAGGAGAATAATCTAAAAGCTTGCTTCCACTTCCTACTACCCTTTTCAAGCCTCTGCTCCAGTAAGTTATCATAATTCTTTCCTACAGTTACTACAATTTTTCCTATTTCAGTACCACCAAGCTACATGTCCAATAAGTCCCAGATGAATGCCACAGTTTTGCGAAGCATTCATGCATGAGCCCTGATTAGTAGTTAAAAAAAAATTACTAAATGACACATTAAGATGTAGGTCTTACCATGACTCAATAGGACAATACAGTGTTGACTCTGGGGATTGCCATCTACATCACCACTTAATGACGCACTAGATCATTTTCCTAAAAGTGCTCTATAAGAAGTTAGACAGAAAATTAAAGTTTGGTCCCTAAAAAAATCAGAAGGAAATGCAAGAGAATGACTTGATGGAGACGTCAACAATGTTTACTTCGCCACACATATTCAGTATGTCAAGGGTAACATTAAGCACCTCGTCTCACAGGATGTGAGGCTCGCTCATGTCGTAGCCTCGTAAACTACATTCGTTGCAAGGTTGGTGCACTTGGAACACCGTCCAAGATAGAAACAGGTCAAGATCCACAGTAGACTGCTGTGGCATATAATTTTAGCAGAATGAAAAGTAAACTAAAAACAAATAACTCCTGAAAAGGGTACCATTTTGGGTTCTTAAATCCACAAATTACACCAACAGAAAAACCATCAGAAAAGTAACCAATGTTGCCCTATCTAGGGTAAGTAATCCAAACCTAGGACTATAACATCGCTCAGAATCTTCAAGACAAAGCCTTTATTATATTCTTGAAATGTACTTAATGAATAAACACTGTGGATTGATCTGCCTTCCCTCCACACCCAGTGGTGTATGGCTTTTCCAGTCCTTGAAATAGTTAGTAGTTGTCATTCATACGTTTCCTTGTAACTGCCTAGAGAATGTTCAAAGCAAAATGAAGCCAGCAAGGTTAGTTCCCCAAAGCATCAAGTTATCCTTCAAAAATGATACCTCAAAATGTGAAGGTTCTTCATACGTGGGACTTAGACTTTCCAGCAATTGATGAAATCATATGTTCAGACCAACCAAAATAATATATCCGAATTATCTTCTATGTTTGTGTAGGAAATTTATGTATACTCAAAAAATTATCTACTATGGTTGTTTATGAAGATTCTCAAGTGTAACCAAATATTAAGGAATAAAAGTATACTAATAAATCAAATGCAGAATACTTAAACTTTGAGACCAAAATATAAACAAAAAGATGAAAAATGAATTGCATGAGATTTTTTTATTGAATGGAAACCCTTAGAGTTCCGTCTAGTATTCTTCTTCAAGCATGTGTCTTAATAGTGGGACTAAGCTAGCATATTAAGTATCCCAATCATACATCCAAATATCCACTCCAGCACATTATAAATGTCATCACGTAATTTCAGGCACAAAGTACTTACTGCATTAATTTTTCAAGCTTGCCTCTAGCAACAAACATATATAGTTAAGTTAGCCCACTAATTAGTCATAAAGTATAACCACTATGCATTGCAATTCTAAGTCAATATAGTACCATACAAACTATTAACCATACGAGAGCTATTGAGATGTACCTTTCGAAAATAGAAACATTTCGGAATAAAGGGGCATACAGATCTGGATCTGGATCGTCCACAACAGATGAGATGTTCTCCATCTCTTTCTTGGCATACACAAGCGCCTCTTTAGGGGTCAATGACCATATATATCTCTACAAAGTTAAAGATGAAATGTAGAAAAGAAAAAAAAAAAGAAAATGAAATGAAATATCATAAGGTAAAAGCTTCCTATGTTACAGTCAGAACCTCAACAATATTTTATTTTAATAAATTAGAACCTCAACAATCTTACCAGCAAGCGATGGGGCACAGGTCTACGAGGAGGAGGTGGAGGAGTAACTATAATCTTTGGCTTTATATTCCTCCTTCGTCTTCTAGCTAAGCGAGCCCTCTGTCGAGAGGCCTTAGTTCTCTCTTCCACAATCAGCACTGATTGATTTAAGTCGGTAGAAGTATTCGTGGATTGATATAACTCAGTAGAAGTATTCACGGAAACAACAGGCTCAACCAGATGGGTTTCAAACTGCTCAAACCTTGCCAAAGGATTCATGTCACTCAAATGCATGTTTCTATTCAAGGATTTGTATAACAGATGTGTTTCTGGCGGAGAGAGGATCCATATGGTCAGCGGATAAGGAAGTGTATAAATTTGAACTACAACACCAGCTATAGTAATTACAGAACTGACAAAAAACAGTTTTCTCCAATTAATCCTGAACATCATGAAAATAATAATCTGCCGCAAAAATTTATTCATCTCATTCACCAATCTGAGTATTTGCTTGTACTAGAAAATTCCAACCTTGCCTATCAAAATTGCAATATAAACAAGTCCCAGTGGCTATAAACATGCGTGTATCTTCATTACGTCTCCAGAAAGAACTAGACTTCGAAAATTACAAGATTTCATTCCATTCAATAGCTTAACAATGCCATCCCATACTTTGCAATGTTTCATTGCTCCACACCAGGCTACACCTAAAACACATTACAAAGAAAATAAAAGGTTACATAATTCATCTTTAAGCAAGTAGGCATGTTTGCATATGCTGAGTAATGGCTGGCAGGACAACAGTGGGCAGTGGCCTTCTATTCTTATAAATGGCATATGGATATATACATATATATACATATATGCAGGTGTATACTAGTGTACATATCATACCTAACCTTATACATCAAGCCTCTACCATGATCAAAGACAGAATTATGAGAAACAACCAATATGTTAGAACAGAACAACCAAGATGCCCAATTAGTCTATATAAATTTACACTCTGATTGGTTGCCAATGTTAAGCAAGAAATAAGAACAAAGTACTGGTCTCCAACAAAAAAAGACAAAATCAGCTAACAAACCAAATGGTGTTATTAGGCCCATTCATTTGGATAAGTTCGTTTACAAACAATTTAAAAATTAAAAGCATCAATCTTTTCTCACTAACCAAACAGAGAATGAGCTAAATTCTGGAAGAACAAAGAAACAAATCGATTAATTAAGTCAATGATCAATCTTCAATTCTTTTCTTTCGAGTGGAAACCAGCTGGAAAAAAAAAACTTTTTAAACAATTTAATAAGTACCACAAAATAACAAAACCAGAAAATATATATTTTTATGATATTCAAATTAAGGAACGCGAAATTGAACAAAAGTAAAAGAAATCTAATCAAGATTAATGAAATATCAAATCATAATCAAGATAGATGAAAACACAAGCATGTACATATATGTACAAATATGGAACCGTTTGTAGAAGACAAAAATAACAGGCAAAGATATCAGACCTTTTTGTAAAGTAATATGAAATAGGGAACGAGCCAGGCGACGTCAGAGAATCGCCAGAGAGATGAATAAGAACTCTCGCAAGAATTGGAGGAGAGAGAAAATTGGATCTGAGGATGGGGAAGAATGAGAAATGAGAGTGGAGAGTCGAGGAATATGAGAAAGAAACGGTGGAGAGAGAGGTGACGAAACGCCGCTCGGAGAGAGGAGGAGAAGAAGACGACGACGGAGGTTGAGAATGGAGGGAAACAACAGACGCTCCCGACGGTAACGGTTGCTATATTTATATATCTCTCTTGCTGCAATTGGATGTTTGGTTGTTAATTAATTAACAAGACTTTTCTTAACTGCTCTGTTTCTCTCTCTGTTTTGAATGTTTAGTTTAATGACATTTGTTGCAGTGACTGGTTCTTTATTTCAACTCTTGAACCACAACGTCATTACCTCTCCTCGTTTAATTTAATTTTTAAAATTTTAAATTTATTTTATCTTTTTATATTACAGTTAAGGTGTTGGACCGACTTGTACCTCAATTAATTTCATCATGATTCTCCCGTAATGCGGTGGGCTCTTTTTGTCAAGTGGGTTCAAACACTTAGAGACTCGCCACAATCCAATGCATTGTGGAGCACGAGAATAGACGACGTAGTGCTTTAAAAAAAGAGTTTTGATAACATGTGTCTTTAAAGCACATTTTAAACATGTTTTATTTGGTTATATAAAATATTAAAATTTGAATTTTTATTATTTTTAACACTAAAAACACAATTGTCAATACTACATACAACTAAATAAAACATGATTAAAATGTGCTCTTATAACACATGTTAGCATACTATTCATAATATTTGACCTTGTAATTTTTTAGTGATAATATAGTATCAATTAGTGCCACTCACATTCAAGTTTTATGGTGGGATGGCTGGCTTAATTTTTTCCCAACTTGGCCAACCCTCTTCTTGCACTTGAAAAAGGAAAATTTTATTCTAGATGACTTTTAAATAAAAAAAATTAACAAAAATAATGTGACAATAAAATTTTTTAAATTATAATTCAAAATAGTAAATGTTTTGATTTAAAATGAAATCACCACGAATAGTCTGCATCATTTGTGTGCTACATATTTGTACAAAAATTATACTTATATAGCATTAATCCTCTAACAAAATTTAGTGGTAAGGTATACCTTTCATTTTAGGTGCTATTTAAGTTTGCAGTATTTTGATGCCACTCCTGTGAAAAGCTATCCGTAGGTGGGATTCTTCGGGAAGGCTGGGCCGAGCTCTCAAGCCCAAAGTGGATGAGTCCAAACTTCTTCCTGCAAGACGAATGGGTTAGAATGGGTCGACCCTAGGTGGGTCGATCTCACTCCGAAGGTTAAGTCAGCAAACTTTAGTCGAGAAGTATGAATGGAAGTGGTGTAAGTCAGGGGTTCATCCTCCATACCTGGCTCTCGATTCCTCGGGCTTTATATAGTCCTTCGGGGAGTGTCTTTTTTTTTCGGCCTATCAGCTGGCTCTTATGGTCTGCTGGTTAGGCATCATCATTGACGCCGCCTGGCCACCTGCAGCGTCTGGCGCATCGTCGTGGGGGGATTCCGGCTGACCGGACGTGCACGTCGACGTTTGTGTGGGCGGCCACTCGTGCATTAAATGCAAGTCAACTCCGCATTTAATGCTCTAAGACCGCCAGCGGTTTGCGCAAACCGTTGGCTGTCCGGGCCACGCTGGGAGGAGGTCGGTAATTTGGGCCGGCCTTTCCTCATAACTGGTTTGGGCCCCAACTTTTAATTCGAACAGATTGGGCCTCACCCATTGGGTTGGGCCGGGGGTTATTTCCCCACAATTGCCCCCCAGCCATTGCGTCGATTCAGCTTCTGAAACGGCCAAGGGTTGTAACGGTCACCCGACCGCACAAACGGCGGGGATTTTAAAAAAAAAAAAATCTTTTGATGAGGCGTTATCGAATCGACGGCCGACGTGACGCTTCGGCAGAGCGTCATGATTAACGCCGTTTTCCCGCGTATGAACCGACGGCTCTAGCGTGTATAAAAGAATGACGCCCTAATTGGTTTCGGAAAAACACTTGCTCTTTTTCTACTTCCCTGCCTCTTGAATCACAAGTGCGTCGGCTGTTTCGGCACCCAACACTGTAAGTGTCCTTCGAGCCCGCAACTCTTTCGCTCTTCACTGTACTTTTTGTGTGTTGACGATTGCCCCCCGATGGCATCCCGTCTTCGTAAAATGTTAGATGGTCCGTCGGCCCTTGCTTCGTTCAGGGCCAGGTTCGAAATCCCAGACGAGATCGGCTTAGAGCTGGTCGACCCTGATGACTTCCGTATGGGCGAGACCGAAAAGGGAGTGCCATTCCCGGTCATCGCCATCGTCGAAGGGGGGCTCAGGTTTCCCCTCCACCCTCTTCTTCAGAAGTTCATAGTAAAAAGTAATGTGTCACCTTCCCAGTTAGCGTCGAATGTGTATAGGATCTTCTTCGGTATGCTTGAAATAAATCGGCGACTGGGGGTAAACCTGGGCCTCGCCGAACTGGACTACTGTTACACCCTTTGCAAAGTCGGAGGTAGTTACAAGGTTTACCTCCGGGTAGTAAAGAAGTCCTTAGAGTTAGTGAAGTGTCTGCCTTCCTCAGGGAAGGGCGTTGATGATGTAAGGGTTTGGGTAACTGGTCCATGGGAGTTCGGCAGTGTTCCCGAGAAGGATAGACCGGCGATTCGGTGCCCTAGGAAGCCCGTTGAACTAGGTTTGATGCCGATCTTCTCAGACTGTGTATCAGTTTAAGTTTCAGCCCGCATCCATACTAACTCTCGAACTTTTTTGCAGACACAAGGAAGCGGTCGAAAGCTCGCGATTGGTTGGTTAACTCTGACGACCTCAACAAGGTCTTGAACTACGTTGGTGAAGGTCGGCTACGGTACATAGCTCGGGCAGCACATATCTTGCTCTCCTATCCGCTGTGATACTCGACTTTTACTGCCGAGACTGGAGTCCCCCCGAGTGTACTAGCAAGATTGGCGGACGAAGGCGCTAAAGGGGACTTTGAAGAAATCCCTACTGGCATAGCGATCGAGAGGGCGCGCATCCCTACAGGCGTGACAGTCGCGGTTGCTCCACCGTCCGCATCGCCTGGCGAAGAACGGCAAGAAGAGCAAACCAAATCACACAGTTCGGCGTCCACTTCGTCACCATACACCGTACCTGACCGCCGAGTTGTGATTCCCAACCGAACGAGTGATTCGAGCCCATCACCCAACGAGATGGACGGCATGAGTCTGAAGGAAAGAATGTTTGCTCTGGCGGGACAGCCGCTGAGGTCGGCTACTCCCACCCCTGCGGAAACTCCAGCAGCCGAGCCGGTGGCAGCACCCGTGGAGGAGGCCACAACCGTGCAACAGAGGCCAGAGACGCGGCAACAAAGAAAAAGAAGGCCCGATGTCACTCCAACTCATGCGCCCAAGAAGTTGAAAGGCAAAGCCACGGTGGACGAGGTCGGCGAGACAGTGACCATTACTCCGGACATTTTGGGCCGTCCAATGACGACAGCGGATTCCATGATCGATCAGCCCGAGGTCGCTTTTGGTGTTTTGAAAAGCGTCCTTCAGAAAAAGGACGTGGCGAAGCTGGGCGAAGCAAGCGACTCGGCCGTCTTTATGGGCGCCTTCCATGATTCCGTACTGGTAAGACAGCTATGACTTTCGGTGACTACAGTCCTCTTAGGCACTTGACCTAACAACAACCTTCTTCAATTTGTGTAGGGCTGCCTAAATTCCTTGGAGGCGATGACACGCTTCCAAAAGCTTGCCGAGGTTCACCAGCAACTTATTGAAGAGCACGGGCGTCTGAAGCTTGAATGGATTGAAGCAAATAAGGAGCGGATTACCTTCAAGAAACAAGCCGAGCAGGCTTCCGCCGAGCTTTTGCTGACGAAGGCCGACTTCGAGAAGAGGGATAAGGATCTCGCCGATCTTGAGAGAAAGTTTGACGTGCAGTCCGTGGATCTGCACAAGGCCAACGAGGAGGTGGAGACCCTTAAGGCAGAAGTGGCCAAGCTGAAGGCGGGGGAGGAGGCCATATTGAAGTGGGGTGAAGAGAGGGGAGCCAAGAATTTGGCTCAAGAGATGATGGACCTCAGTCGCACCATTTTTCGACAGGGTTGGAATGGTGCCCTTATCGTGGCAGAGTTGGATAAGGCCTCCGATGTGTGGGGTCTTTGCCCGGACTATTTCGACACTACCGAGGAGGGCGTCGTTTGTCTGAAGAAAGTCCTAGCCAATGCCCAATATGCACGGGAGCTTAGGTTAAAGGACGCGGCCGAAGCTGCTGCTGCTGCTGAGAAGGAGAGAGTTGAAGGCTTGAAGATCACAGCTGTGCCCCCGGAGGACGTGGTAGAAGTCTCGCCGGGGGTGTCTGCAGAGCCGGGGGAGAAGTCGGCATAGCTTTTCTTTCTCTTTCTCCATTTTTGTAACCGTCAGTACTTTTTTAATGAGAAAAACTCGTCTGTTTGTTTACTACTGGATCTCCTTTATTTGATTTTGTCGTTTAGACTTAATTTTTCTTTCTTCAGCTTTTCTTGGCCGGTCTGTGCAATTTGGGCAGAATCGACACTTGACTTTAGTTTTTCTCTGGCCGTCCTGCCCAACATGGGCAGGACCACGTTTTTACCCATGGTTTTTGCTTTGGCCTTCTTTGGCCGACCTGCCCAACTTGGACAGGACCAAGTTTTTACACTTGGTTTTTGTTTTGGCCTTCTTTGGCCGACCTGCCCAACTTGGACAGGACCAAGTTTTTACACTTGGTTTTTGCTTTGGCCTTCTTTGGCCGACCTGCCCAACATGGACAGGACCAAGTTTTTACACTTGGTTTTTGCTTTGGCCTTCTTTGGCCGACCTGCCCAACTTGGACAGGACCAAGTTTTTACACTTGGTTTTTGCTTTGGCCTTCTTTGGCCGACCTGCCCAACATGGACAAGACCAAGTTTTTACACTTGGTTTTTGCTTTGGCCTTCTTTGGCCGACCTGCCCAACTTGGACAGGACCAAGTTTTTACACTTGGTTTTTGCTTTGGCCTTCTTTGGCCGACCTGCCCAACATGGACAGGACCAAGTTTTTACACTTGGTTTTTGTTTTGGCCTTCTTTGGCCGACCTGCCCAACTTGGACAGGACCAAGTTTTTACACTTGGTTTTTGCTTTGGCCTTCTTTGGCCGACCTGCCCAACTTGGACAGGACCAAGTTTTTACACTTGGTTTTTGCTTTGGTCGGAATGGTCCGAGTGGGGTCGTTTGAACAATCTTCATTTTCATTGATTCTTCAGCTGAGCTTTATACATTTCGGGGACTGTTACAGTGTTTGGGGTTTCATATTACTGGTAGAACTTCCTCAAGTTGGTCGCGTTCCAAGGTCGTGGCAACGGTCGCCCTTCTTCAACGGTCTCAAGTCTGTACGCGCCGATGCCGACCTGGGATGTGACTCTGTAGGGGCCTTCCCAATTGGGGCCGAGCTTCCCATCTGCCGCCTTCTTGGTTGCCCCCAATACTTTGCGTAAAACCAGATCTCCTGAAGCAAAGTTTCTTGGGCGGACCCGCTTGTTGTAAGAGCGTTTAAGCTGTCGCTGATACTCTGTGAGCTTGATCAGAGCGGCTTCCCTTCTCTCTTCGACAAGATCCAGATCTCTCGCAACCGTTTGGTCATTGACACCGGTGTCGAAAGCTGCCGACCTGATAGTTGGTAGTCCGATCTCCAGGGGGATGACTGCCTCCACCCCGTATGCCAAGGAGAACGGTGTTTCTCCTGTGGACCTTCTTGGGGTTGTTCGGTAGGACTACAAGACATTAGGTAGCTCTTCCGTCCACTTCCCCTTGGCTTTTTCAAGACGTTTCTTGACTCCGTTCAGCATGGTTTTATTTGAAATTTCGGCTTACCCGTTGCATTGGGGGTAGGCTGGTGTTGAGTAATAGTTTCTGATCCCCAATTCTTCGCAAAATGATCTGAAGATATTACCATCGAACTGGGTGCCGTTATCTGATACGATGGCACGGGGCAACCCGAATCTGGTGACAATGCTTTTCCACACGAACCTTTTGGCGTCAGTTTCCCTGATGTTTGATAAAGGTTCGGCTTCTACCCATTTGGTAAAGTAATCGGTGGCCATGATGAGGAACCTTTTGTTGCCCGGAGCCCGAGGCAAAGGTCCGATAATGTCCAGTCCCCACTGAGCGAAAAGCCACGGACTAGTGATGGAAGCAAGATCTTCGGCTGGCTGGTGGATAATGGGGGAAAACCTCTGACATTTGTCACACTTTAGGACATACTGGGCTGCATCCTTCTGCATGTAAGGCCACCAGTATCCCTGTGAGATGGCTCGGTGTGCGACCGATCTACCGCCGACGTGATTTCCACATATCCCTTCATGGATTTCGAACAAGACGCTCTGTACTTGGTCCGGATGAACGCAGTGCAAATAAGGACCTGTAAAAGAACGTCTGTAAAGTTCCTTACCTGGTGACAGCCAATACCTGAGAGATGCATGCTTGATTCGCCGAGCTTCAGCCTTATCGTCTGGTAGCTTGTCTGTGTCGAGGTAAGAAATGATTGGGTCCATCCATGATGGTCCCAGCTTCTCCGCTGTCAAGGCTTCATCCTCCTCGCGGAAAATGCTGGGATTGGCAAGAGTTTCCACGTTGATCGTCCTTCTCGAACCTGATTTCAGAGCTGTGGCCAGGGTCGCCAAGGCATCCGCATGTGAGTTGTTATCTCGGCTAATCTGTCGAAGCTTGTAGTTTTTAAATTGGCTGAGAAGTTCCTTGGCCTTTGCTACGTACAACATCATTCTGTCGTTCTTTGCAACGTATTCCCCTGTGATTTGATTTACGACAAGTAAGGAGTCCGAGTAAATGACGATTTCGGGAATTCGAAGTTCAATGGCTCGACGTATTCCGGCGAGCAAGGCCTCGTATTCTGACTCATTGTTGGAAGCAGTGAATTCCAGCTTGATGGCTTGCTCGATGGTTAGACCATCTGGTGTAACGAGTACGATGCCAGATCCTACCCCCCGGTCATTGGAAGCTCCGTCCACGTAGAGTTTCCAATGATCAGATTGTTCCCAAAGATCCAGGGGGATTTCGTGTTGCGGTTGGCCAGTGGCCGGGGTCTCTTCTACTTCTGGTGAAATTTCGACAGAGAACTCGGCAATAAAATCAGCGAGAACCTGCCCCTTCACTGCCGATCTAGGCTGGAACTTGATGTCAAACTCTCCTAATTCTACGGCCCATTTTGCAATTCTTCCTGAGAAGTTGGCTTTCCTTAGGAGGGGTTTGAGCTGGTGGTTGGTGAGGACGTTAATGGTGTGAGATCTGAAGTAATGCACCAACTTTCGGGAGGCGACTACCAGTGCGAGTGTCAGTTTCTCCAGGGGTAGATACCTGGTCTCGGCTCCAAGTAGTGTTTTGCTGACGTAATAGACTGGGAATTGTTGCCGATTTTCTTGCCTGAGTAGGACCGCGCTGACTGCATGGTCTGACACTGCAAGGTAGAGGAAGAGCTCTTCATGCTGGACAGGCGTGGAGAGCAGGGGTGGTTTGGTGAGGTAATTTTTTAGATCGGCGAGGGCAAAATCACACTCAGGGGTCCACTCGAACCGTTCCTGTTTCTTTAGGAGCTGGAAGAAAGGTCGGCACCGGTCCGAGGAACGGCTAATGAATCTGTTGAGTGCGGCGGCCATTCCTGTCAATCTCTGAACCTCTTTGGCATTCTTTGGAGCATGAACACTCTGGATTGCACTAATCTGCCGGGGGTCCATCTCGATACCCCGATGCGTGACCAGGAACCCCAGGAACTTGCCTGAGCCGACCCCGAAGACACATTTTGAAGCGTTCAGCTGCATTTTGTAGTCTCTCAGGATACAGAGTACCTCCTTTAGGTCCGCCGAATAGGCGTCGCTCAGTTTGCTTTTTACCACCATGTCATCGATGTAGACCTCGACAGTTCTGCCGAGCTGCGTCTTGAACATCTTTGTGACTAATCGCTAATATGTGGCTCTGGCGTTCTTCAGGCCAAAGGGCATAACTCTATAGCAGTAAATACCCCTTGGAGTGATGAAGGCCGTTTTCTCTTGGTCGTCGGGGTGAAGTGGGATCTGGTGATATCCACAGTAGGCATCCAGGAAACTCATCCTTCCGAAGCCGGCGGTTGCATCCACAAGCTGGTCAATTTTGGGCAGGGGGAATGAATCTTTGGGGCACGCCCTGTTGAGGTCAGTGAAGTCTACACAGACCCTCCATTTGCCGTCCTTCTTTTTTACTACTACGGTGTTTGACAACCAGCTTGGGTAGTTGATCTCCCGAATCGCTCCAGCTTCCAAAAGCTTCTCTGTTTCCTCCATGACAGCGTCCACATGCTGGGTAGCTGCCCTTCTCCCCTTTTGGATAACAGGTCGGCAATTTGGGTTTACATTAAGGCGATGACAGGCAACGTCGGCGGCAATCCCAGGCATGTCTTAGGGTGTCCAGGCGAATACTTCCAGGAAGTCTGTCAGTAACTCAATGAGGGATTTTTCCTCTTGTTTGGTCAAAGAGGTGCCGATGACGAAGTATTTTTCCCCTTGCCGATCTATGTATATCTTCTTCAGGTCCTCCACAGCTTTATTCTCGGGCGCCTGTCCCACATCGTCTATGGTGGGGGTGTCTTCATGCAGCTCCATCATTTGTACTTTCTCTGATCTTGTCTTGGTCGCACATGCTGTTAGGAAACACCGTTTGGCGGTCACCTGGTCTCCCCTTATCTCGCCAACCCCCGCTGGGGTCGGGAACCGAAACAGCTGGTGGTAGGTGGAGGGAATGGCCTTCATGAGGTGCAACCAGGTTCGTCCCATGATGGCGTTGTAGGGGGATGGTACGTTAACAACCAGGAATTCTGTTTGTAATGTGATCCCTCCAGCCGTCACAGGAACCGTCACTTTACCCACGGGCCAGACTGGGTCTGAGCTGAAGCCGACCAATGGGCTGAGCGATGGCTGGAGGTCGGACTCCCCGAGCCCCAATTGTTTGAACAGGCTGTAGTACATAACTTCAGATGAACTCCCTTGGTCAATGAGTAATCTTTTAACGTCACAGTCCGCCATTCTTAACGTAACAACCAAGGCATCATTGTGGGGGATCTGCACTCCAGCGAGATCCTCGTCGGTGAAGGAGATTGATGCATGGGTATTGCCGACCTTGGCTTTCTTGCTGGGTGGTTGTATCTGCATCACTTCCCTTAGGTGCGCAGCCTTCTGCATTTCGGCTCGGTACCTATGTGGGTCTATGATTCCTGATTCGGCCGAACCGTGTAGCACGTTGATTACCCGAACCGGCCTTACTTCTGGTTCCTTCTGGGCTGCTTCCTGCACTCGTGGCTACTCGGCTTCGACCTTAGTCTTCTCTCGATCAATGAATTGGTCGAGGTGGCCAGCTTTGGCTAAGTCTTCCAAATGGGTTTTCAGATGCCGACATTGCTCCGTCTTGTGCCCCTTCTCACGGTGGTAGGAACAGAACCTCTTCTGGTCCCTAGTTGCAGGGTCTCCCCCCAGCTTTGGGGGCCACTTGAAGAAGGGCTTATCACGGATCTGGGGCAATATTTTATAGATGGGGTCTTTAAAGACTGTGTAGACCCCATCGGGCACTCTTTTTCCTCGGCTGATGTCCTCTGATCGGGGCTTCTTGGCATCCTTCTTGCTCGTCTTTTCGGCTGCCGCGCCGACCTTGGGTGTTTCCCCTTGGGGTACGTCCTCGTCCAGCCGCGCATAGCGCTCGATCCTCAGCATTAGTTCTTGTATGGTGAGGGCTGGTTTCTTCATTAAGGACTGTCGCAAGCGATGCTCCCTGGGAAGGCCGATCTTGAACTGAGTTACAGCCAACTGCTCGCTGCACTCATCAATTTCGTTATAAGCCTCCCAGTAGCGTCGGGTGTATGCTCGCAATCCTTCTCCTTCCTCCTTTCGCAACGTCAGCAAAAAGTCAACCTCCTTTGGTTGTAGGCTGTTTGCAATGAAACGAGCTATAAAGAGCTCGGCCATTTGCCTCCAGCTTGAAGCGGACTTTTGTGGCAATTTGTCGAACCACCGTAAAGCCACGCTCCCCAGGCTGGAGGGGAAGATCCAACACATCAGCATCTGGTCGCTGCACCACACTACCGTGAGCTGTTTGTAATGCCGAACATGGTTAATTGGGTCAGACTTCCCGTCATAGAGGGTGAACTTTGGTGGGGTGAATTTTCGAGGAATTGGATGGGATTCAATCTCCTCAGTGAATGGTGTGGATGCAATCTGGTCTAGGGCCTTTCTCATCAGGTCATGGGCTGTGCACTCCTTAGTTTGCTGCCTTCTATCCTCCTGCTTTTCATTGTACCATTTTTCCCAGTCTTCCTTCCGCCGATCTTCCACCGCTGGGCTGCTGTTTGGCGGGGTTTCACTCTTGTCCCTTCGCCGACCCGTGCGCTTGTTAACGCAACGCGCGGTACTAGGGGTGTAACTCCCTCTTACCGGTGGCGCTGGTTCGTCCCTGGCGCCAACAACCTGCTCCCGATCTGGGGACCCATCTCTCCTATGCCCATTCCTGGCAGAGAATGCCTCCCTCATTACCCGCACCTGTGAGGTGAGGTAGGCTATCTCTTCTCCGCACCGCCGAATTTCCCTCTCTGCCGCACGGAGTGTATCCTCGCTTGGGACCCGCCCACTGGAGGGTGACGGGGCCAGATTCCGAGGGTGGTTCCTGCGGAAGTTTCTGTCCCTGACATAACCCGCATCCCTCCGCATTTCCTCCTGTGTCTCCGGGTGGCTTTCGGCGGACGTTCGTATCTCTGACCTCAGTATTCTTCTTTGCCGACCTACTGGTGTAGATTGGCAATGTGCCGAAATGGTCTGGTTTTTACTGGAGGAGGCTCCGAAGCCCCTCCCGTCGTAGTTTTCTTTCCTCTGTCTCCGGTTGTTTAGACTCATGGTTTTTTTTAAGCCTTCCCACAGACGGCGCCAGTTGTAGGTGGGATTCTTCGGGAAGGCTGGGCCGAGCTCTCAAGCCCAAAGTGGATGAGTCCAAACTTCTTCCTGCAAGACGAATGGGTTAGAATGGGTCGACCCTAGGTGGGTCGATCTCACTCCGAAGGTTAAGTCAGCAAACTTTAGTCAAGAAGTATGAATGGAAGTGGTGTAAGTCAGGGGTTCATCCTCCATACCTGGCTCTCGATTCCTCGGGCTTTATATAGTCCTTCGGGGAGTGTCTTTTTTTTTCGGCCTATCAGCTGGCTCTCATGGTCTGCTGGTTAGGCATCATCATTGACGCCGCCTGGCCACCTGCAGCGTCTGGCGCATCGTCGTGGGGGGATTCCGGCTGACCGGACGTGCACGTCGACGTTTGTGTGGGCGGCCACTCGTGCATTAAATGTAAGTCAACTCCGCATTTAATGCTCTAAGACCGCCAGCGGTTTGCGCAAACCGTTGGCTGTCCGGGCCACGCTGGGAGGAGGTCGGTAATTTGGGCCGGCCTTTCCTCATAACTGGTTTGGGCCCCAACTTTTAATTCGAACAGATTGGGTCTCACCCATTGGGTTGGGCCGGGGGTTATTTCCCCACACTATCAATATCACGAATTGAGTTAAATTTAAGAGAACAAGTACTTTCAACATTTTTTTTTCCTTTGTGGCGCATGGTACATTCAATTTGAATTAAGCCCAAGTTGTTATAAATGAAATTTGTTGTTTATAGTTCCTATACATAAATTATTAGTGGAATGACTGGTTTATTGAGAGTGTGCGTAGATAAGTTTGTTTCATTTGTTGAAAAAATAACAATAAAACATATAGTACGTGATGAGCAAAACAAATTGTTTAATTTAATGCTGTACTTTATGTTGGGAATTTGGCCCATTCAAATTTATCTCCCTTTTGAATCTACCATTTGATAAAAATATTAAAATAAATAGAGAAAAATACAACACAAATATTTACATAAAAAACTCTCAAAACATAATAAAAACTACCAGCTTCAGATAAAAATATACTATGTGAAAAATTATTACAATCACATAATTTTCCTCCTCATCCTAAAGATATCCACTAAACTTTTCCACTAGCTAAATTTTAATTTTCATCTCTTCAAGAGGAATTTTACTAAAATTAAAAGTTACTAACTTAGCTATTGACTGATGCACTTAACTAAGGAGATATAACCTTTCTTACATAGACGTTGAGTCTTGAGTTCCTTTTCATTCCCAACTGATGTGGAATTGCAAATAAGCGAAACCCAACAAATCTCCACCTTTGCAACTTTGGCTGGTATCACAGTCACACTTCATCTTAATGAAGATCTTCATAATTTTTGTTATCATACTCCACCATAAAAGTATAGCCTCACAAAATAAACTAATTCTAAGCATTTCACTTCGGCCCATGTCGAAAAGCAACGTTGCTGAAAAATTATGGTGCAACTCTCACGTTTGGCTTTTTTGAAAATTCATCAGCTATCAATATGAATTTTCGCTGCACACCCTGTATCAACGTCAAATCAATGCCTGTGTGCAAACTTGTGGACTTGATAATAGTAACACATCCTCTATCATGCAACATCATCGTTTATGCAGATAGATACAGTGCTAGCGTCATTATTAGTATCTCTATTCACTGACTTGGAGCATATTATCGAACTTGCTCCAGCTTTTGAACAAATTTTCTTGACATATCTAAATTGTTCACACACCCAGCAGACTACTTTATTCTTCTTGGAGTTTTTCTTCCAATCACTAGCTGCCACTACTAGGTTCTCGAGTAAACAATTACATCCACCGTCTAGTCTTCTCTCTTCATAAAACAATTTACTGGTAACCTGTGAAAAAATTATTTTTTCCTTCCCATGTATCAAAATAGATTTCATATACTCATAGGAAGATAGAAGAGATCAGATAAATCTTAAAGTTTGATCCTCATCTTTAATTTTAACTCCAATAGATTCGAGTTCAGAAATGATGCTATTGAGAATACTTAAATGATCTGAAATAGTTATATCTTCACTCACCGCAGTGTATGAAACTGCTCTTTCAGATACACTCGATTCGATATGTCCTTCGCCTGATACAACTCTTTAAGTTTTTTCCTGAATTCTTTTGCCGTAGATATTCCATACACATTTGCAAGAACATTATTAGACAGGCATAAACATATTGCACTTGATGCTCTCAAATCCAGATCCTCCCAATCTTTATCGCTCATTCCAAATTTGTTTGCGTTAGTATCACTGCTAACTTTATGGATTAGTCTACCTTTCAACACATTGTATAATCCTGATTGAATTAAAATATCTTTGGCTTGCACTTACCACAAATAGAAATTAATTTGCCCATCAAATTTATCCACATCAAATCTAATAGGATTTGAAACCCTACTTTCTAACATTACCTTATGAATTTTTACAGTATAAATGAATAGTATTTACTAAGTAAGTTTTCAGGAAAGATTAGAGGGGTCACACTATTCTCGCTTAAAATCTAATATTTTAAACAGAACCTCCTTAGACTATACGTATTCACACTACCATACCAAAACTCTACCTATCAAAAGGAACATTTAATAATCTCAACAAAATCTTTTATGATGTGAAGATCAGTTAAAAACTACAATCACATAGTATACTTAGAATTTTAAAAAAGAAAAAAAAAATAATTGAAAAGGCTTTGATGTCACTTGTTGGGAATTTGCCTCTTTCAAATTCACTCCCTTTTTAGATCTACCCTTTGACAGGAATGTGAAAATAAATAGAGAAAAAATACAACACAAGAATTTAAGTAAAAAATTTTCAAAACAAGAAAAAAAATACATTATGTAAAAAATTATTACAATCACATAATTTTTTCTTCTTATCTTAAAGACATCTACTAAGTTTTTACACTAACTAAATTTTAACTTCTACCTCTTTAAAAAAAATTTTATTTAAATCAAAACTTACTAATTAATCTATCGACTGATACACTTAATTAAGGAGATATAATTCTACTTATATAAGTATTGAACATTCTTTCTTTTCATTTTCAATCGATGTGGAATTGCAAATGATCAAACCCCACACTTTTTAGTTTATGGTTATAAGAGTTTTAAGTTTTTGATTGATTATTATCTCAAATTCGTGCAAAAAGCCATTATTAAGATGAATCGAGTAAACTCCGTACATCCGATAATGATAAGAAATGTCTACTTTCTTCTCGTGCAAGGATGTTCGTTGGGTGCATAATCATGGGCTCAAAGCGTGGAAAAGCCATCCAACCAATAGTCACCACATGTGTTCCCCATCATTGGAAAAATAGTGCTTGTGGCGCTGTCACCACACGATTTGAATATGAATATTTGAGTCGTCTTCTCCCAATTGTTTCACACTAAATAGATATTTATTTATTCTCCCCTTTATTTATTTTTCTGTAATGATTGACTCTATAATGGTTCAAGAACCGAAATTATTCGCTTTTGTTTTTTTTTTTTAATTTTATGTAACGTTACCCATAACTTTGGTTATTTGTAGTGGCACGATCAAGTATTGGGTAATTGAGTTCCATACAAATTATATATATAAAAACTGTATTCGCTTATATAATTTATCTTTCTTTTATATAACACTCTAAATACTTTTATATTTTTAAAATATTACATCACATGGGTGATTTGTTAGATAATTATTAAATTTATCAGAACAGTTGGTTAGCTAATTATTGAGACAATTTAATAATCTTATTTAACTTGCACTACTAATTTTATAAGGTCTATATATATATATATATATAAGATAAGATTGTATAATAATCTTAGTCGGGTGAGATAACTATAAAAAATAATATACTTAAAAATACAAGGAAAAGAAAAAGACAGATGATGAATTCTAAAAACATAAATCACTTGTAAGATTTGAAGTTCACAAAAAAGTTATGACATTATAAATCAATAAAAAAAATGAAACAAATGATAACACTTAACAAATCAATGATATCACAAGTCTTTTAGTTTTATTGAAGTATATGTATCGTTCTCAATCAGAATACAATATATAAAATTCTAAGATTAAGTTTAACAAAAAAAAGAACTTAATCAGGTGATTATAATTAAATAGAGTACAATCGATTATTTTTTTATGCAAAGTATTAAAAAAGAATCTCTATTGCAATTATCTCATTAGAGTTTTTACAAGTTTAGAACTATCAAATTTTAGATTGTATACTTATTTTTTTTAGATTTTTAGATTAATTACTTACAACGTATATATACAATCACTTTTCGAAATATTTCTGATCCATTCTTCTAACACATAAATTTGAAGAATACTTACTCTCTGTGCATTGTACAGGTTAACACCTAGTATATATTATTTTCTTAGTTTTACACGCTAATTTTATTTTTTTTAATTTTGACTAGGCTCTCAACATACATTATGTGCATGCATATCATGAGCAATACAAAGAGTTACGGTTTTATGTGAATTTAACTATTTTTTCATTACGTTAAATTAACTGTCTCTCTATTCTCTACTTCTCGTTAATCAATTTTTCCAATTTTCAAAGCATAATGGTCTCTTTATCCAAGTATTATTGAAAATATCTTCAATATTCTTACATGAGATTATTGGTATTTGAGAAATAAAAATATTAAGAGGGCCTTAGCTTAAGGAGAACACCAAAATGGTGTCCCAGCAATTTTCTTTTTTTGAATTATATTAAAAATTACAATGATAGAAGGTACTTTATTAATAATAAAAATAAGTTAAAAATATGACAGTAGAACTTGATAAATAGTGGTGGCAGTTATGTATGTTTGAAATATTCTTGTGAACACAATTTTCAAGAGAACGAGGAGTTATATATGTTTAATGATTCATGACGTAAAATAAAAGTTTTTACAGTTATTTCTTGCCTGGAGGTTAGGGTGAAATTGGTGGATTTGAAATATTAAAAATTGCTATAAGCACTTTACATGATGGTTGAGTCCATGAATTAATTAAGCTTATCTTTTGTGGGTACAATGGTACAATTTAAACTTTAGCCTCAAATGGGGTGACACGAAAAAGGAAGTTTTTTAGTTTTTTTTCATTTTTTTTGTGGCTCTTTACCTCACTTTGTCGTGATTTGACTTAGTTTGTTTTTATCTCAAGTGTGCATATCTTTGCATGCATACAAATTATTATTTTTGGCTACAGGGTGTTTAGGCTTTCAACAAACTACTTTATCGAATTCATGCAAGATCATCGTCTATATTAATCAGGTAAATTTCATGCATTGTATATGTGATAGCCGACTATAAAAGATTGTACAAGAAGAGAGACATTACAGTGTTAATATTTACAATCTTAAATATGAAAGCCAATAACCTCACGGGATTGGCCTGGTGATCAAAGCTTGGAGTCTGCTCCATTCAAGGTCTCAGGTTTGAAACTTCTCAGGTATTATCAATTTTTTGGGATCATTTTAAGGTATTTTGTCTGATAATTATCTAATTTATGTGAGACGAAATGACTACATAGGCTCTAAAATCAATCAAGATGCATATAAACTGGTCTAAACACATGGTTAACTAAAAAAAAAAAAATATATATATATATATATGTACATATACATATATGTGGAAGCAAATGTGTACAGTATATTTAAAAATAATTATTTAAACTTTATCCATTATGAATCTCATTTAAAAATAAGAGAGTAATTTATTGTAATTACTCTCGCCTTGAAGGGTAAAAGTGACAAACGATGGCAAAAATGAGTCAACAAAATTTGACAGCCGAACTGACTCTTTTTATGTAGTTATATTAGATAGACAAGTGGGCCCGTGGGGGTATTTATGTAGTTGCCAAAGGTGAATTTTTCAAATTTTGGATAAACTCGGGAATGTGGATGACACAAAAATCAGAAAAAGTGGCTAAATTTGGAAGAAGCAACGAAACCCCTATTTAGGAGGCCGTGTGAGTTGACTATTGCAAGGATAAAAGAAAACATGAGTAAATCAAGGCTTGTTGCCCCAAATTGATTCCAAAGTCCAAACCACTAGATGCTTTTACATGCATCAAGCAAAGTATCATCTTCATTTCTATTTAGTTTATTCACTACCACCTCGTAAGTAACCGATTTGAGAAGTGGGAGTGCATGGGAGAGCGAGAGCAAAATAGCATAATTTATAAAAATACATAGACTGTGTAAAATAGTATTCAAATTAATAGAAAAACCACAATAATTATAATGTCACCTTACAAATATTTTTTTACTTAATTAAAATTTTTATGTAAAATCTTAATGAAAATATATGCTACTATATGTTTCAATATCATAACAATATATGCAGTCACTAACTATAGGATAAATATAGAATTCAACGAGGATTCAAATGTTTAACCATGTGAATTTAATAATTTGACTGAAATTTACTATCAATTCGTAAGTTCAAAAGCTGAAATGCATTCATCCATCTTGGAGGAAGGGTTAAGTTACTTATGCCACCTCTTTGCAGTTGCCTAGGGTTCCAAATTTGTTAACAGCATATGATTAGAAAGCTATTGTATTCCTTTCTTTTCTTCGTATATCAAATCTATTATATGGAAATAGTCTCGGCCTGTATTTCTTAAATTGTTGTCACTTGAAAATTTGAGAACAAGTGTAACATCCAAGCATGCTGCAATGGTGGATATTGGAGGAATAAAAATGGAACTACAAGTATTGGGATTACTAAAGGGGAAAGAAAAAATATATTAATGTGATGAAAAATACTACCTTCAACTTTTTTATTTTATTTTATATTTTATAGACAGCTCATACAAAATAATGTAGTAGTGGCTAGTTTTAGGTGTTTCAACTTGAGACATTTCAAAGGAAAATTATTCTTACAGAAAATTTATATAGAAACTTCCACTAGATGTGACAAAAGAATTTTTGTAAATAAGAACCACTATGATATGTGTTTTGTTATTAAGTGAATGACTCTCATTCAACTACATCATTCTTGTGATAAATTTTTATGAATTTTCTATTTGTATACTATTACCCTATTTTAAATAAGGAGTTTTGTTGACACCCAACTACCAAACAATTCATATTTAATTGTAATTAATTTTTTATTTATCTAATAAATTTAAGACTTTGAGAGTTTGGGTCTTATATACTGAGAGGTGCACAAAAGAACTGAAAAATTCGAGAATCAAAATAACTCAACCTCTTTGGGTTGGTTTTGTTTAGGTACTGGCCCGAGACCTGATCTTTAAATCATGTCTTTAAATCATGATTATTTGAATTTGTATGTTATTTTATTAATTTTTTTAAATTTTAAAATAAAAAACTATGTTTTGTGAGAAAAAAGGCCCCCGAATTGACCAATATCAAACCGAGACATAGAATTGAATCAAACCAACCTGAATTAATTCGGGTTGATTTTGTTCGGTTTCATAAAAGAATAAAAAATTTTAGAACTAATCAAGATTGAATAAGTTTTGAATTTAGCACGAACCTAACCCAGTCCAATCCATGCACCTAAACTATTGATTACGACCGAAATTGAGACAAATCATTTAGGCTCAATATCAGACCATACTCGAGCAAGCACACAGTTGTTTTATACTCAAACCAAAGGATGAAGTCGGCCCGGCCAATGACTAATAGGGATGGCAACAATGTAAGTTTGGTACAAGTTTGGCTAAACCCTACTCCGCCCCTTAATAGAAAAACTTCACTTCACACCTCACACCTTATCTCAAACTCGTGACAGGTTAAACTTTTTCATCCCATCCTGTCGTACTTAAGTTAATCGGAATTCAGATTAAAATAAGTTTAACCCGTATAAAGTTTTAAAATAAAAATAAATTTCTAAAAATAAAAAATAATGCAAATTATACAAAATCTAACACGTTATAAAATTGAGAAAGAAAGAGACTTAAATCTAAGAATATAAGTAGTAATATTAGAATCCTAATATTTACTTGTATATTAAGGATATTTTGTATAATTAAATATAGTATAACTATTTAAAATTTTCATAATATAATCGGAACAAATTCAGAATAAGGTAACCTAAACTCTATCTCATCCTAAACTCGTATCGAATTTTATTTTATTTTTTATACTTCACTTTTAATCTATTTTTTCATACTACAAACCCTACCTATTAGTAACAGGGTGAATGAGCTTTGGTTTTTCAGGCCGGATTGACATTAGGGATGACTAGCATTGAGTGATTAGTTATTTAAGAAAAAAAAAAAAAAAACCAAATGACGACGTCGTTTTATAAGCCGGTCGTGTGCTCAATCGGACGGACAGCTACTAATTTTAGGCCGGTCGTGTGTTCAATGAGACGGACAGCTACTAATTTTAGGCCACGTAGAGGGAGGCGTCACAACCAATAACAGCATTCCACGTTAAACTCTACGCTGATGTGTCTCAATGAGTAGCCGTCGATAAAATAATAAAACCACTATGGTATTCGGAAAAACATTCAAAAACGAATTCGATTTTTTTTTTTTAAATTTTCATTTGAATTCGGTACGTTGCGAACTGCGATCTGAAAATCTCTCGAGCACTGTTTCTTGATCCCAGTGCTCTTCGATTGGTGTTCCGGTCAACACCTCTGTCTCTCCGCCATGGCCGCTCCGTTCTTTTCAACCCCTTTTCAACCTTACGTTTATCAGGTACTCTCTCTTCTTTCTCTCTCTACTCTCAATACGATATTTCAGATTTTATCTCCAAATTTAGGGTTTCGCTCTTATGTTATCGCTGATCCGTTAGTCATGCCCATATATGGGATGTAATTATATGTATATACGCATGTGTTTGGTTCCTTAGATTTTTTTTTCTCTCGAAAAGTAGAGAAATTATTAGTTTTGAGTGCTAGTTATTCTTTTCTTTGCTGGAACGGGAAAGAACAAAAGCTCCCACTCAATTGATTTGACGGAGATGGCATTGCATTGTTATCTATTTCCTGAAGTTAGTATTTCGCTGGCGAGGAGTTTAGGTTTGTGGGGAAATTTTCCGTTGCTATTTGGCCTGTGTTTGCTGTTTGCTTCTATGGTTAGTTAGTTTTGAGGTGTTGAGCGGTGATGGACGTTCCTAAGACGATTGCATGATCACGAGGGTTAATTAAGACTAGTTGATGCTGATAACTTGCACGTATTCAAAGGATAGTGGCATTTCAATGATACTCTGTCATTGACACTTGCAACTATCAAACACAGAATTATGTTTTGTTTTTTTCTGAATTGAGCTTAATTAATAATACATTTTTTAGTGAATCAGTTAGGAATTGATAAATTGACAAGTGTAAATCTTTTTAGATGCACTAATACATTTTTTTTTAATTTATAAATTCTGCGAAAAGATATGCAAATAATGAATTACAAAAAAAGAGTTCAGGGGAAAATAAGAAGATGGCGACTACAAGTCCTAAAATGGAAATAAGGGGGAAATTTTACAAAAGGAGGTCTAACTAAATTCACTTAGAAGAACATTTCATATCATAATTACATTGAGCTAGGGGGTGCCTTAACTAGAAACTGTATGTGAAATTGCAGAAGAGTTATCAGATTGGCTTTCATAGCAAGATAAGGAAAATTTTGTGAAGGTGGATTGTTTATTTTCTTGCCATCAGATTTATTTTATACTACTACAAAGATATCCTTTTCTTTCAATTTTTTTTTTCAGTCATGTCCTAGGCGATAGAAGGGTGAGTCACCAAGTACCCAGGCTTGGTTTTCCTGGGTCCTGGGTGAGTTTTGGTATTATTGTTTGCACAAAGTGGCTTCTCCCAAACATGAATCGGTGTTCTCAAGCTTGGCAGCATGAGGTCTTACCGTCGCACCAAGCAATGAGACTTATGTATGTTGACGGAGTAGAGATAATAAATGGACCTCATACAATTTCTTTATTTGGTTCATTATTTAAAAATAATGTCGCTCTGGTCTCATTCTTTTGTTGCAAGGAAAATGGAAAAACAAAGGCAACGTGTAAGTGAAACATATGCACATTTTTTGTTGAAGTCCTATGTAAATTTTTCCAAAGCTGGGAGGTTCTAGTGATTGACCATGTCTTCATATTGTTGGCTTGAGTTATGGGTGCACAAAATTAAGTATGTGGAGTACTACACTTTAGCAGAAGTCTCCATCTGTTTTTTGTATTTTTTTGGTGAAATACATATATATACATATATATATTTTTATGTTATTTCCATTTGTTGTTTGTAAAATAATTAGAAAAAAGAACAAATTGAGCCCAAATTTGCCTGAGCTTGTCATTTTTTGAAAGCTAGAAATTGGCTGTTGCTCCTAGTTGTAAGCCTCTTCTCTTTTGTCCTTTTTCTTTTCCTCCTCATCGAGTACATTAGGAGAGGAGCCCCTTTTTTTTGTTTTACATCTCCAAATTGGAAATTCCTGAATATTCAAATAAAAAAAAAGAAGGAAGGAAAATATACCATTGAGACAGTTTGAATTCAATGAATTTCCCTTACTTGACCGAACAAGAAAATTTTCAATTATTTCAACTACATCGAATGATCTTTTGAATTGTCTATATCCTCATTTTACTTATCAAAAAAATAATAATGATTCTCTACCTGGGTGACTGATGAGAACAATGTAATGTAGAGTCCGCAAGAAGCTGTGATACCTTTTCAGATTTTGGGTGGCGAAGCTCAGATAGTTCAGGTATTAGCAATCCTTGGTAACTCCCCCTTCCCCCACTTCTGAAGTAAAAGCAAAAACCCTTGCTTTTGGTTTTCTATGTTTCATATATTTTTTAATTTTGATGTTGTTGGTCTGATTGACAGATTATGTTGAAGCCACAAGAAAAGGTTATTGCAAGGCCTGGTAAGTTGATTCCGCTTGGGTTTTTACATATGGCTTAATGTGAGCTGTTGTCATTGTCATGTACTTGGGTTGCTCCCTGCTTGAAGTGGCTGCTAGATACTTTAAAAATTGATTCTGTGTTATTTCTGAAGAAGAATAAATTTTGGTTTGCAACTGGTACATCCTTTTTGGTGTTCAGTGTCCATCGATATGACAATATTCAAATTATGCTTCTTATTGCTTGGGCAATAACAAGCATATGCGACCGTATTCAATATTCAAGATCATTGTCGGTTTGTTTGAATGGCTTGAGGAAAAGTGTTTTCTTACTCCTTGATCCCAAGTATGCTTACATGTGGTGTTAGTTTTCATTGTCAGGAGTGGAGAAGTTAAAAATATTATTAAGAAAATTGGAACGCTAAGGTGCCAGCAAGGTATTAAATAACTGTTTTCTTCAACAATTTCAGAGCTGACTGACAAAATTGATTTATTTGAAGTATTTGACCATTATTTCTTCCAATGAAAGTTATTTGGATATTTTACTTACCCAATATTTTTTTTGTTTTTTATCTATATATCATCCATTATGTCTGATGTCTCACCCGTTATATTTGACTTTTTTATAAGCAAAATACTATAAAAAGCAATGCCTTAAATCCCATAATGGCACAAGGATTTCATATTTTGAATTTTTAAGTATTTTATTCATCCTTTATTTTTCTGATATATCCCTTTAATTTTTTGTTATTTTCCTACATATTGCCGATATTTTGGATATCTCAGTCGATATATTTTCGTTCGATTGTTAAAATGCCATTTTTGTTTCTCTTCCCATTACCAGTATATTGTGAAATACTCCAAAATTTAAAACTATGGGTGCAAGTGGTATGAAATTAATCTTTGTTTTGGTTTTTCCATCTATTGATGATGTCCATTGTTTTGGTTTTTCTATCTATTGATGACGTCCAGCCAGTCGTATGAAAATTTATCTTTGTATTGGTTTTTCAATCTATCAATGTTTTCCATTCTTCACAACATTTTCAATTTGTTTATTCTGTATTGTGAATATAATGTGATAGTATGCCCCATCCCTTGTTAATTACTCCTGTGCAAAGAAAGCAAGGAGGCCTGTGTGGGTTTTTCTCCTCGATTTGGAATTCTGCTTGATTGGGTTCGTCAGCATTAACTTCAACTGGATAAATTGATTTCTGTTACAAGCAAGGTTTTGTCTCGATGTTGTTCAGCCAAATCTATAATTTAATATTGTGATTCTATTATGTGTTTTATACTGCTTGCTTGACATTAATTTTTACTGAAATGCTGTGTGATTAAAGGTTTGAGTCTTTGTCAACAAACATAGATATAGACATGTAGTTTGAGGATATTGTGTTGTAATTACCAATCCCAAGATTCTACGAGATGAGGTATTAATTTATTACCTTCTCTGAAAGACGCGACATTGGGGAGACTTCTTACCACAATGAGTACTATGATACTTGAGGACTTTACTGGGGACAAAAAGTGACTTATATGGGTGATCGGCTGTGTAGGAGTTTTTGGTGTTTGGTTTTGTCTTTCTTATATGGCCCATGGGTGGCATCCCCTTGGTGCCTTTTTCTATATATATATATATATATATTTATTAAAAAATGCATGCATTGATTATCTGTAATCATGGAGAGACTTCTTACAAAAAATAGGACTCAGACAGTTGGGGACTTTATGGGGAAAATGCCTGCATCTCTGCTTTGAGCAGAAGGTATACGGCAGGCTACGCATGAATTATTCTGCTTTCATTTGGCTTCTCGTGGTGAAAATATTATTCTGACCTTCTTTTTTTTTTTTGGTACTTCGGAAATAAATCGTTCTGACCTTCATTTATTCTTTAGTTTTGCTCTCTATTAAATCTTTATATTTCATAACTTGTGCACATTGCATGTATGATATATTGGGTCTCATTAATGGTTACCTATGTGGGGTATTTCAATTCTTGTCTTTTCTTTTTTCCTATTCTACATTTGGCTAAAAAGTATATGCAGTGTTGTCAAATTGCGATACTACCATTTGTCATTGGACAACATTTATAAATTCTGTTGTTTCGTTGATCATGTGATATGTTAACGTATATAGTACAAGTTGAAAAAAATAGGCATCTTAATTTGAAACACAAATGTAGAGAAACATATGAAGTATTCAGTGATATATAGCAAATAGCATGAGATGAATTATGGTTCTAATTGTTACACACATGCATTCTTTACTTGCCAAAATATGCAATGGATAAGAAATGTTGAGAACAATTTGGAAATGATATATTTTTGATAAATGTATGAAAATAACGTTAATCCAATAGGTGACCAAGGTGTTGGATGGACTACTGTTTCCTGACATTTTTTTTTTCCAGTTCCAGATGATTCAACTGTTTTTTAACTTCCCTGGTTTCTCTTCTTTGAAAGATATGGGCACCATATAGTGCCTTCTTGTGGCTGCAAATTAGGACTTCAGCAAATAGTATAGTTACTCATTTTTGGCTTTTAGCCAACTTAGACACTTGGTGCTGTGTCCCAAACAGAACTTAATCAAGTCTTAACTTGACAATTATAGCTGAAAAATCATGGCTGCAAAGATGAGTGAAATAAATACCTGGTAGTCTCTTTTTTCTGTTTTAGTAAGTACTTGGTAGTCTCTCTCTTTTTTTCTTTCAGTGAGTACCTGGTAGTCTTATTCAGACTCAAAACATGGCATGTGATCATAGAGATCCTGATAAAAGATAATTATACATTCAAATATTCTAGCGTACTATCTACAAAAACTAGTTATGCGACCAATTATACATAACTTCATTAAAAGTATAAAAGACAACACAACCCAGTAAATCTTATTTAAAAAATTTCTAAACCTACAAACAATGTCACTCCTCTTTAAAGATAGGTTCCTCCAAAGGTTGCACTACCTCTACCTCCAGGGGCGGAAGAGAAAAAGGGGCCCGGGGGCCGCGCGGGGGGGGGGGGGGGGGGGGGGGGGGGGGCGCGGCTGTTGGGGGTGGGTTTGGTGTTCTATTCCTTTAATTTGGCTTGTAAGTGAGGAATAGAATATTCTATTAAATGGAACTGTCCACTTGACTGAATCTCAAGCAGCGGAATTCAGTCGCAAGCCTGTGTGCTTGTTCTCTTGATATTCTTTCTACAACAACAGATCTGGGGCCAATCAGGTCACCTCCTTTCCAGTGACTCAGGGAGCTGATCTGATAAATGCACTTCAAAGGGAGGGAAGCTAGGTTTCCTATGTTTCGAGCTAACTGCATCATTATATTCTCACTGCTACCAATCAATCATTATATAGTAGAGACAATTGATCCAAAATCAAGAAGATTCTTGTGTCTGCTCTCTTATAAACCACCACGACAGACTGTTCCCCAAACATTGGAATGCAAGCACGTCATCATCAAAATTAACCCCTTCCCCCCCAAAACACACGCGCACACAAAAAAATCAATATTTTAAAATATTTATTCTGGATGATGACTATTGTACAGTTAATACTGTAATTCAATTCTGAGTTGTCTAGGAATTGTCATTCTCTGGTTTTATACTGCCCCCCTCACTTGGAATTTTGAGCTCCTCCACTGTCTACCGCCCACCAATGTGACATGTTATGTAATAACTACATGGAGCCACACCTTTTTCAGCAAGGTGTAATTAGACACATGACTATTTTGTTGACTCAAGGTTGATCTCCATGTTAATTTTAATGATAACAAAATCATGTGATTGTTATCTAATGATTTTAATTGAGTGTGCAGATTATATCATAATTATTTGGTAACAAGATAATGTTTGAATTGATTGGTTGAGTACCCAACAACAAGATTACTTAGGTAATCTTATTCTTGAAGAGATTGAAGATGTTTAAGAAGTTCAACAAGTATAAGGATGCAAGCTATAAAATTCTATCATGGTGATCTGTTTTGGAAACATGAAGATTGATAGAGGAACATATTGGGTTAACTCTGTTTCAAAGTAAAAGATCTTTTGAGAATTCAAGAACTGATTCACTATGAAGACCTTCGATCCTCATGGTCATATCAATTCACCAAAGCATCAATTGCATAAAGAAGGAGATTTAATCTCTTATATCTTATACTTTGTTTTTATTCACTTGGGGGGTTCTTGTGTGAGTTGAAATTTGCTTATCTACTTTTTGAGAGAAGTTATTCATTGTACAACCTTCATCTATTGTTTGGTGGGTTTGTAAACTTGTGAGTTTGAGTGTAGCTTGAAAAAAATACTAATAAGTTTTAGAGAAATTTGAACAAAATCTCTTGTAAGTTTGAGAGGAGCTTGGACAAAATCTCTTCGATTTTGAGAGCTTGGGAAAGAGCACTTGTAAATAGTGAGCTGGGTACTTGGAGCAAAACCAGTAACTGTATAAGGGACTTTACATAGTGGAATACCTTTGAGAGGATCGAGGAAGAGAGAGCGTAAGCAAGGTTGGCCAAATCTCTGTAAATCTGTTAATGTTCATTTTTGGTTCTATTTGTCCTCCTTACTTATAATACTTGCTTGCATTGCATTATATAATTTGTTTACTTGAGTTATACTTTGATTAGTCATTGTTATATTACTCAATCAGTTTTTAATTGCATTGTTTGATATAAATTCCATAAAACCTAATTGACCCTCTCTCTTGGGTTGGCTACTTGGGCCAACATATTTAGTCTCTTTTAGATATGTTCTGTATGATCATATAGCATGTTTGGATCTGAGTGGCACCATCAGGTTACTTATGGCTCTCACTTCCGTGGCCATAATCGATCACCTACAATAGTCCAGGCTTGGGACCTGGTTGACCTCAGGTCTCAGGGTGTGAGACTTGGAGCATCTAGTAAGGGTTTCTTTCTGTTGGATGGGAATCACATTGCTCGAGTTAGTGATCACTACTCCTGGCTATATTTGGTAAGCATGAATTGGCTGAGTTAGGAATGATATGGATTAGTTAGTCTAAGGGTTGAGACTTGGGGAGGTTTCCAAGGATCAATATGTTCTTATTTCTTACCAGAGGTTGCTGGTAGTGGAATGAATTATGTCTACCATGTTAAAGCTGCCTGATATTGAGTTGATTGCATTCTCTTGTTTATATTCTAAACAATTTTTTATTTATACTTTCCACTTCAATCATGTATGGAATTTGGTTGACCTGCAGGTTCCATGTGTTACATGTCTGGGTCCATACAAATGGAAAATGTTTTCGTCCCCGAAAATGAAGCTGGTATGTGGCAGTGGCTATTCGGCAAGAGTGTGACTAGCATAGTTCTTCTCAATACTGGTTCAAGTGATGGATTTGTCGGAATTGCTGCTCCTTCTTTAGCTAGAATTCTCCCGGTTTGTATTGTTCTAATTTTTGGGTTATTAGGCTTGTTTTTGTTGTTTATCCTAAATTTTGGCACTGTTCATAATTCTGAATTCATCGTTAGCTGTCACAATCTATGTTCCTTTTTATGTGCTTTTGGTTTGAATTTATATTATTTTTGTAGATTGATTTAGCAATGTTTGGCGGAGAACTTCTGTGCCAGGTACAGCTGATTTATTGTCTAGTGTCTCTTTTTATGCTAAGAAATTTCCTCTACTCCTTGTATTTCAATTGCAGTGGGCCACTTGGGATACTATTTCTTTTCTGTCAATACTTAAACTCGATTCTATTGAGATTTTTCTTCATGACTTTTCCTTAATCTCAGTTTGCGAAATTATTCATAGCTTACTTTGATAATATTGTAGCCAGATGCATTCCTTTGCTCCATCAATGATGTAAAAGTCACTAATACAGTTGATCAGAGGGCACGTAGCATTGTTACTGGCGCAGAGGTGAGATGATGGGACTGTCAAACATTAAGCCCTTTTGTTAATTTCTTGCAGTCTTGATGATTTTGCATATTTGGTTTAGCTGCATTCATCCATTTGACGGGCATGCTTATGTCCTTTACAGGGATTCTTGAGACAGAAGCTATCCGGCCAGGGGCTTGCATTCATAGTTGCTGGTGGATCTGGTAAGCTTTTTCAAGACTGTTAGTTGCATATAACTCTTCTGTTAGGGTTTCAAGAAATTGGCTCCAACATGCATTTCTGTTTATCCTCTCTTTTTTTCTTTTTTCTTTTTTTTTTTTTGGGAGAAAGGGTGGTATTTGGTGCTTCCATAAAACTTGTGGAATAAGTAACAGACCGTTGCCTTGCCTTATGGGTTTTACAATCTCATCATCTGTAGCACTGGCTGTGCTATGGCTATTTGGTTTTTTTTTTTTTTTTTCTTTTTGTGATCGTTATGCCTAATTTTGTTACTACCTGTGAAATATTGTAAGTTTTCTCAGAAAGAGCATAAATCCTTTATTTGGCCGAATGCAACTCAGACTGTAGCAAACAGTTGGTCTTGACTATTGCTTGGCTTAGTATTTCTTTATTTCTCTCTACTTTGTCCCATTTAGTTTCTTTCTTTCGTCGTCTTCTACTTTGAGGCATTTCATAGACTGTGGAGCCGCCACATGGACATATTATTATTATTTTTATTTTTGGTACATTGGACTAAAGCCCTGGGGAAGAGGGATGGTGAGTCGAACCCATGACCTTAATCATGGGTAGGGGCGCCACTACCACCTGGGCTAACGCCTCTCCGCTGCATGGACATATTATATTTTTCTTCAAGTTTGGCACTTCCGTGCTGACGTTGTGCATTAACTTCAATTTTGGTTTAAGTTCACCTTACAGGAAACTTCTATTTTTAGTTATATAACGAATTTGACCCAGTAGTTTGAATCATCTTTGAAACCTGGTCATTTTCACATATTCTGTAATAGATTTTCATGCAAGTGACCAATAACTCAAAAAATGAGGTGCACGTCATTACAAGCCATACTCTTTAAGGTTAGATACATAGTTATAAAAATCAAATTGGACCGGCCGGTCGAACCAGTTCAATCAGGAACCAGACTATGAACCGGT